>OMLM01007318.1:42307-64715 GCA_900302695.1 Helostoma temminkii | reverse complement strand
TATATACATATTACATTCATATGGTGTAATAAAGAGGTAAAATATGGAAAATGAATATTGGGCTCTGTGTTCACCACAAGCTGGAAAAACAACTTTTTTATGTTAGTGTGAAACAGAAGAAGAAGCAAAAAGAGTCAGTAACACACTTTTCCAGTGAGACATTTTATATACAATCTTTTTTGGTACATAGAAATAGAAAACTATATTTAGACAGAAACAGAGACATAAATATAAACCCAAACAATTCTTTCAGTATAAAACAAACATGAAATTGTTTGATAGTATGTCACTGAAGTCATACAGTGGCTGTGCATTATGATCCCATCAGTGATGAAATGTTCTGAAACATTTTATTATTAACATATTTCAAAATGTATGAAACAAATGACTGGAGTATGCAGGTTAAATTAAACAATTAATCTTGAAATAATGACGTGAAGAAAATGAGTGGCAATGCATTTAACTCTGTATGACCTCAGTGAAGTAATCCAGTAGACATGGATCAATTCAGATTTTTGTCTTTCAGTTAACAGTGAGTCGTTTAATAATGCCTATAAATACAACACGGTAATTAATTTAATTAATTATAGCTCACTGGAACTGCTATCTTTAGTTTTGTTGGTTAACATCTTGTTCCAAAGGTTTTACTGTCTTGCACTTGAACACTGAAGAGAGTCCACTTCCTTTTCGTAAGGAGTTAAAAATCTGAATTGAACCTTGTCCTGTAAGGTCATTTCCTCTAAACAGAGGTGGCTTTGCTTCTACATGTGGCAATGCTGTTGTTAAAGCGCAGGATTAGATTTTTGGCACAGGGAATAGAACAACCAAGGAAACTAAAAACACAAAACCACAAGATACAGTAAGAAACTCTATGCTTAAGATAAGATCTGGTTAGAGCTTAAGATGTTAATTAACATTGAAATACAATATTTACAGTGTCAAACATTTCAGGCTTTAAGTTGTTTTGATTTAGTTATTCAAGAACTGTGGTCATATAATTCTTGTGTCAGATTTTGTCCGAATATAATGGGAAACATACAGTGTTGTTCCGTTTTATATATATACAACGCATTTTGTTTTGCATGGGCCAGTCATTGAATCGTATAAAGGAAAAAGTGAACATCACAATGTGTGGGAGTAAGGTGGCAGTGCTGTAACCTTTCTGCAAGAAACTAGTTTATAGTATGTAAAGGTTATTTAACAAAGCAGGGTTGTAGCAGAATTTAACATCTTTTTCTATTTTCCTCCTGTTGTTTGGCAATAATTGTGCAACGTCTTTAAACTTCTTCTGTATTTGTGAATGTTAGGAATTTACCATCAAATCATGAAGGAGATTCACTCTGGGCTTATTAATTAGCAGCGGCTGGTCTGCTGAAAAAACAGCAAGCGACGTGAAAAGTGAGAGCGACACAATGACTGAGTACTGAAACTCTACTGACCACCTGAACTGTACTAACAGAAGCTGGGTTAGGCTCCATCAAATATAAAAATCTGTCAGTTTTACAATTAAATCAGTTGCTATTTTGCATTGCATATTCGAGCTACAAAAGCCAAAGCAGGTTTTTTTTTTTGTCTGGAGGCATTGCAGGAGACAAATGGAGGGGACTGAACATCATAAACATCAGAATTGCAGGTCAAGGGTCAGCCATGTCTTGGAAGTCCTTCTCAGGTGGAGGTCCACCCCGGTACCAGCTACATGTTGTGTCAGAGCGGCGGATGCAGGCGTACTGCCGAGCCTGCTCTCCATTAAGGCTGTTATCCAGCAGCCAGTCAGTCCATAAGCACTCGTTTTCTCCTGTAGATGCACACGGCACTGTGTAACACGTGTTGATCTGAGGAGAGAAGAGTATTTCATTTACTCTTTCACTCCTCCACTCATGTATATTTTGTTCCTGAAGCTGTTTTTGCTCGAGTGAAAGTTAGAAGAAACTAGATTAGTGTCTCTTAGGTTTAAGCAATGAATTTTGATTGGAAAAAACATTAAAATCTTACAGCACTATGAGTGGGACGACAATAACTATGTATGAACAGTCATTACTCACTCTGCATTCGCAGCCCATCTGGTATCTGTAGTTGAGGTTCTTCTTTTGTGACAGTGATAAGTTGTCCCAAGACTCTACCAGGTCACACTGACCAATAGAAATCCTCCCATCACTCCACATACTCCCTGTTTAGTAGCATCACAAAACCAGCACTGAAATTTCACTTGCATTCACAAAAGTAAGTAACTGTAATCAGTTGCATGGATTTCTGGTGAAATAAAGTTTAAAATCTAAAAAAACAAAAAAAAAGCTTCACAGATGTTATCAGAATCCAAGAGTAATAAAATTACAACATATATGAATATGGGCATTGATTTTACAATCACATTTGTTAAAGGCAACACTGCCGATATTTACTGCTCAGAGTTAAATGAGAAGGATGCATTTCTCACATCTGTATGCTAAATATGAAGCTACCATGAGCAGCCGGTTATGTCAGCAGGGGTAAACTGTTCAAATCTTGATAAACGGTGTCAGTGTGGCTGTTTACCCAGTCATGTTAGCCTAAGCTACAGTAAATGTCTGCTAGCCGCAGCTTCATATTTATGACTGGGAAGTCATCTGGTATCAGGAAATCCTGCTGCTATCCCTCTCTGTTACTACTGAGCAACACTGATGAATGGATTTGCCTTTGCTGTATGTGCTCTGCCTTTTGTTAAACTTAATGCTGCTTCTTCATACTGACTGTTCAGTATAAAAAACAAAGATTACATAACTGTACCTGAGAGCAGATACCCTGCTTTGTTGTTGGAGTCCAGTTTCACTCCACACAGTGAAGAGAAGACTGGAGTGTACACATACTGGATATCCTTGGCCTTGTCAAATCCTTTGAACATCTAGGAATATAAACATTTTACATTTACATTTACAGAAGCTTTTGTCCAAAGTGACTTACAGTACAAGTGAGGTACAAAGTGACCTAAAAAATATGTTAAGGAGAAGACACTGGGACCAATGTTCTGTCTTTATATGTGCAGGGTTAAACTGTATATTTTCTCCATTCTATAACATGCAGGAAGGAATAGATGTTTCGCTTATCCAGATGAGCTTTTATTGTGCACACTCTTTGTTTTTATTGTAACACTGTAAGGCCGAGCACAGACTGACATTGTCACACATTTAAACGAGATGGTTTTGTGTCTGAACAGCTTGCTAGTGCAACCTGTCAGAACATGTTTACTTTTGCTGACAGATTATAGACAGACAACTCAAACATGAACCACACATCTGCACAGAGAAGCATAATAGTGAAAATGATGTGTGTCTACAGCACAGCTGCAGCTTCTACTGCTGTCCAGAGATCTCACCTTGATCATTTTGATTTCATATTGGATCATCTTCATGTAAGGTGAGGAGCTGTTGCTAGGCGATACAATCTTCTCCCCAGAGATCTTTGCCCTTATCACTGTCAGAAAAAAACAAAAGGGGATTAAGATTGATTGAAAAGCCAAATAAATGTGAGAGGCAGATAAGATTGTGATTTACATGCCTGAGACAATGGGAAATATTATGAATTATGCATGTTTATGACAATAAGTTAGAATTTTTTTCATAGATAGATACAGAGACCCGTCCTCTCCCCCTCTAACAGACGGACCCTGTGAGTACTGATACAGGATGTGCCCCTCTGCTCCTCTGGGAGGGAAATCAAAACCCACATGGAATAACAAGTAGCTCTCTGCTTGCACACTCCCATCAACCAATTTCACAAACACATGTATTACGTGTACACTACAGTATATACCACGCCGCATCCAAATGGCATGTATATTTACTTAAGCCAAACCATGTCTGGCACAGAAGTGACATCACATTGTTTTATTCCACACTGTAAATTGAGTAGACACATAAAGTAGCGGGATAATTGGTCTGTGGTTCTCAATAGGAAGGTAATAGCAAAGCTGTGTAATTTTATAACCTCTCATTTAGAAAGAAAATATTCATTATAATCAAAGTATTATTAACATTGTAGGTTTTGTTCATCCAGACCGCAGTGTCTAGTCCACACTGTGCCAGAGCAAACCTTATTATTGTAGAGTTCATTGCCACAGAAGTCTTCTTTCTTTCCACCAAACCCGGGAAATGTGCTTCTTCAGACATTACTCATAGCTGACAAATCAATTCAACTGTCAAACATCTTCTTTAAACTAATAACACTGTTGTAACTCAGTCAAACATAATGGAGATTATTATTGTAGCTGCCTCTCAGACTGAGTCTCTCTATTATCCTCAGTACAAAGGTTTTAAAGTCAGACAACTGAATCTGAAACGGATCTTTGATATATGAGGTTTTTGTACCACCAAACATATATTCAGCATCATCACTGTTATACACTAAAGCCTGATTAATACTTGACCCAGCAGGTCATTTGGCCTTTCTAATGTAAAGAGTATTATTATTAACACTGATGTATAATTGTCGTGCGTTTCTGTTCGCATTGTATCTCTGAAAGAAAGAAAATTGTGGATTCACCAGATGGAGAAAGACAGAGAGACAGAAATGTAGTGGAGAATCTGGGTAAAGCCATGAAAGAAAGAGAAAAGCTACAGCATTAGAGAGAGGGAGAGAAAGCGTGACCCAGCACCCCTCCTAACCCACTCACACTCTCACACAGCTAAGCAAACCACCCCCTTGTTTTTGCTTCTTGCTTATCACATAACTACACCATGGTTTTGTTCACTTGCTAGAGGAGTAAGAGCTCAGCTTGTTCTGTGGATTTGGTTCAGGAGAAAAAGCGAAACATGAAAGTAGATACAAAGTCAGGCTGACAAATACACATACAGGCAGAAAGTTAATGCAGAGTGTGTTATAGTGCCACTGAGTGCATAGTGAATTGCATTGACAGCTGATCCAGGGACGTTTACTTTATAAAATGTCAGGACACAGGATTGATGTATAGCTTTTATAATTTCATTTATACGGCATTATTCACAGTCTGGGGTTCAAATAATGTGTGGCAGTACATCTGACATTTTTTTTACTGCATTGATACAGTGCTGATACAGAGCTGACAAATGAAGTAGAAACCATCCTGAGTTTATTAAAAGTCAAGTTGGGCGAAAACAATTTCTGTAGATGATACGAAAACTGCTTCTTAGTCTGCAGCTTGACACAATATAATAATAATATATAATAATAATAACATATAACCCTCAGAATACTGTGTCTGACCTCACCTGCCAGAGAACTTTACTACACTGGAGTGTCTAAGATAAATCTGCATATGTTGTAATTAAATGTTTTAAAAGTGAATGCACATTAAACATTTCAAAAATATTTTATAACTCTAGTAAAATGGGGCAGTTTGATGTAACACCAGCTACATCCATCCATCCATCCATTTTCACAACCACTTAGTCTCCACTGCAGGTGTGCTGGAGCCTATCCAGAGGCCGGGTACACCCTGGACAGGTCAACAGTCCATCGCAAGGTCAAAGACAAAGACAACACCAGCTACAATTTGCTTGATAATATGCTTGTTGTATCTATAATACAATAAACAAAGTATCAACTTTGCTGCTAGGAAAAGATGGTTCAACATTTCATAACTGCTGAACTGCAGCCTGTTTGCAGCTTAGCTTAGCATAAAAACTTAAAGTGTGTCAAGTAATGAGCCTTTGAGGTGCTAGTGTTTATCACCTGTGGACAGGCAAAAGAGTTTGTACCAAATTTAATTAATCCACTGTTGGTAATCCCCTAATGATATTATTTAAATTCTGTATTTTCTAACGTTTCTAAATACTGTACTTCTTCCACCACTGGTTAATAGTGTTTTATGATATGATGCATACATTTACTACTGAACACTGGAATCAGTACAGCAACCTCACAGATAATGATAATGTCTAATAAGTTCAGCTGTTTGATCTGTGTTTCCTTTGGCAACAAGAAAAATAACTACAGATGAAGGGCTTTGGCAAATGTGCTACTCCACGTATATCCAAAGCCAATAAGCCAAGAATATTATAGTAATTTTTGATAATTTCAGATCAGTAGTTTTAATCATTTATTGAAATCATATCCAGTAAAACTGGAATATCTTGGTTGGATCATCTTCTTGTTTAAGCCATCATAGAGGTTACCCATTATAACTGAGCTGCAAAACTCTGAATATGCTGTCTCTTCCTAAAATGACTCCCTTGGTCTAGATTCTCTGAAATGTTTACCCCCCACCTGGATATCTTTGATCTACATAAGCTGGGTTACCCACTCAATTCAGTTGCTACAGCTGTGTTATGAACAGGAATAAGAACTGGCACTCCTGCCGAGTGAAAGAGACTGCGCATCAGCTTCCCAGCTACATAACCAACCAGAAATATTGCAAACTTGTAGCATGAGAACTGATGTAGTAAGTAACATCCCCCTCCCAGATGAATCGGCACCCTTGTCATGCTCACAAAGCTGGACTGTCAGCGGGCTTTTCACACTGATATTGTTAGTATGCAGACCATTAGACCAAGCCTATAGACATGGAAATGAAGTGGAGAGAAAGAAGGGGGAAAGAAGGATAGAGAGATGGAGTAGGCTGTGTTGGCATGGCTTGGCATCCGTCCAACACACTCACACACATAGACACAATCTCAGCTACACAGACAAGGCAAGGGAATCATCCCAGGTTTGTCCAGATGGGATATTACTCAGATGTACAGCTTTATTCAAAGGGCTCATCAGCTCTGACAACACCGTCAGGTCAACTGAAGGCCACCACCACTGCACCGCCTATGCTTAGAAAACAACCAGAACAGTGCAACCACAGATGCCACCAAATGAAAGGTTTTCTTAGGGGCACTTAGTGTAAGTGAGGGATTTTCCTCATTTGTTATTCATGGGTTCAGAAAGTTGTGTCCTACCTGAAAGGGGCCACTGGCTTTTGTATCCACAGCAGGAAGAATATATTCAAGACTAAACATAGAGCAAAGCCACCAAGGAGGCGCTGAGGAAATGGAGCCCAGTTACAAAGCAACCTGTGCAGTTTATGATGATGATATTGTTATATTTAGTGCACAAAATTTTTTGTAATTTTTCAGGCAATAAAAACAACAAGTCTTTGATTTCACATGAAGGTTAATTTCTTAGTTCTAGCCGATGCCACATTATTGTAGCTAGCTAGTTATACTTTGCACCATGACTTGGTGGAGCACTACTTGACTGTCTAACATGTTTAAAACATCCACTCCAAAGCAAAGCTTGGCATTCTGAAAGAAGGAAGAAGCAGGAGGATAGTAAAAAGTTTATGGCAATACTACCACAGGTAACAACTTATTTCGATAACTGTAATGTTGTTAAAAAGCAGCAAGAAGCCACTTGCACTAGCTATTAGAAGTGTCAGAAGTGCTAATACTATTAAAGTGGAGGAGCTACTGATAAGTCATGCTGATACAGTGTGAATATGGTTATGATTACCTAGCGAGTAGCAGTCCCACTATTAAGCAGTGTGTTTGAAGATGTCCCAGCACCCTGATCCAAAGAACAGTGAAAAAACGCTGCTGAATAATGAGAATAATAAGAGGACCTGTTCAGGCAAAGGACAGAATTTTCCTAAAAATCAAGGTGGTTGCAGATTTACATGCAAATGGGGAATGGAGGAAAGATAACCAGGCCCAATAAAATAAATAAGGATAGAAAAGGTGGTGAACAACAGGTGCATAGGGCCCCATGCCTGTGTTAGCCTTGGGCCCCCGAATCGCTAAGTCTGCCACTGTTTCTGTAACACTGCATTAGCTCAGGATGCTTTTTGGAACTTGTGCAGCTGTTATAACAGAAGAGATATAGTTCTATCCTAAACTGGCTTTGGAAAGGATAAAAAAGACAGTACAAAAAATGTCTTGCTTGTCTTACTACAGCCCCAAACACACTGACGTCTAAGCTTGAGAGACCTGCTGTGCCTAGCTGCAGTTTCTGTAATCTGTGGATGGACAACAATCAGAGAGACCATCAATTTTGTATGATTGCCTTATTTCAGAGATACAGTTTTAGGAAAAATGGTCCAGCATCTGATATTTTCTAGTGTATTATTTTGTAATGGAATGTAATGCTTATGCTGCCATGGTTGACATGGGAGGAATATGCAACCCAGAATGTTTTGTTTCTTTCTTAAGACCTATGAAAACTAAAGCTACTGGTCATAAAATCGACTAAATGCAGTACAACATTGACCAGAAGGTTCAGCTCAGTTACAGTAAAAGCGACTGTAAACTATTCAGTTAGAGAAAATTAACTGCCAAGGACCTCTATCTCACTCATTGATGACGCACTTCAAATGTAAAACTGTCCTAAAAACATTGCCCCAAATACTCTCATTGTGTTCTCATAACCCAGATCTAATTTGGCATTTTAGAGGTTTTGAAAACAGGTCTCTGTCGTTTCATAGTGAGACTATTTTTGAGACACTATTTTGAAGGAGCTGACCCTCTCTAAACCTGAAGGGACATACAGACCAATTAGAAATGAAAGCCTAAAAGCAATTTCTACTCCTGCTTTCTCTCTGTGTTGCGCTCCTCTGCTGGAGCATAACCTTTGACAGAGGCACATACTTCAGCTTTCCACAGTCTGGGGCCAAGCACTCAGAGGCAGAGCAAAGTGTTGGTTTTGGCCTGTATGTAGACAAGAAAGAACTGGATGACAGACAGAGAGACGGGCAGAGAGACAGATAGAAAGTAGGCCAGCCCAGCACTGATTGTTTTGTTGTCGTTGTTTGTCTTATTGTTGTTTATTTATTTATTTTTAGAGATTATTTTTTTGTGAATGGCAGCAAGACAAATTAATACGTAACTACAAAAATAGTTTTCCACATAATGATACAAGGTATTAATGTAGTGTACACTCATGTGCATGTATATTCACTATTACTCAGCAAAAAACATGATGTTATAACCAATATTTATCAATAATCAGTTCACTAACAGCTTATTACTCAAATATTTTATATAGCTTTCTTTATTTTACATTAATTACTTGAACGGTGGAATTTCAATGTATTACTGATCATTTGTATTAAAGCAATTGAAAAAAGCCACAGTAATAAATCATAGTTAGTGAAGTTCATAAATCTCCATTGATTAGTTCTTTTATGTTTACTTAACAAAGTTGGTCAATAAGCCAAATCATCAATCAGGCTAGAAAAAAGAGTGTTACCACTTTTTAAAATCATTCAGCTATTTTATAGTTACTATTAGTATGATTGTTGTTCCTATTATTATTATTATTATTATTAAAATCAGCTGCCGACTACTATTAAATGCATCAGATTTTTTATTCTTAATTTTTACCTGCATTAACAGAAACTAAATGGGTCTCCAGTCAGTAACTTACCGATCTCAGCAGTGCAGAAAAGCTGCTGTGGGTGTGCTGGGTGGCAGCTACATCCCTCCACAACTCCCTCCATGCTTGCACCAAGCAGAAGGAGCACCCAGAGCCCCAGACTCACGCTCTGGTCCTGGGATATGGCCATGATAACCCTGGCTGCCTCTGACTGTTCCACCACACAGTGAATGCGCTGCAGCCTCTTCTGAACAAGTTAAGATACCCGGGAAGCAAACCGGGCCAGCAATCAGCAGGGGAGGGCAGATAATACAGTAGAGCTGAAGTGAGATGAGCTCTGCTGAGCTGAAGAGTAGCTGTGAATAGAAAAGTTTAAAGTAAACATCAGAATTCAAGCTGCAGCAAATACGTTGAGTTGAAGGGAAGGCTGCTGCTGCTACTGCTGCTGCTGCCGCTGCTCTCTGTCCCTCTTCTTTCTCTCGCTCTCCCTCTCTGGAGACAACACACAGAGAAACTTACAATAGATGGATTCCCTCACACTCTGGTCTTGAATGCTGAGAGGGTCGCACACAGGAAGCCTCTTATGTACTCAACAGCTTAAAGACAGCCTCCTCAAATAAAAAAAAGCTACCATACTTTCTTCTTTTACCCTTTTCTGATGTCTCTCATCTACCACAATCTGCTGTATTCCCTCTTTCGACTTTTTAGTAGCTGTTATAAAAATTCTGACTACTGATTTTTGCAAAATCAAAACAGCTATGTAGCTTTTCTTGCTAAGTTAAAGATCAATGTTGGGTTTTTTTCACATGTAATTTTTGTGATCTTTAGTGGAATATTTGGGTCATAAAAGCAGAAGTTGATTTATGTTCCAATGTAAAGTACTATTACTGCTGTGTTGGCAGGAAGTTAGACAGTCTTGTCTTGACACATTGCTCTCTAACTTTAAGTAAAATAAGACGTGTAATTTTGAGAGCATATCACTACATCTGGACAGAAAAACACTGTAAAGAATAAGACGAAAGCTCTGATTTCCTTAGTAAATTTTAATAAATGATTCTTTTCCTTTACAGATTACAAGTCCAGTCTTCCCAGTTGTGGTGAAAATTGGACACGCCCACTCTGGAATGGGAAAGGTACTGCTGTTGAGACTGAGATGCTCCTTTATCTACAAGAGAATGTATATATACACACATATATATATAAAAACTTTCTGTTTTCCTCTTATCTATCTGCAGCACTTTCTTTCTATATTCTGTTACAGTCCTGCTGTTAGTGATCGTCAACTGTGTTAATATGTTCTGAATGAAATAAGAGTGAGGTGTTTATGCTTCTGTTTATGCTTCAGACTAATAGAACATTATTGCCCTTTCTCTGTCTCTAACTGGGCCTTATCAGACTGTATCCTTTTGCATTACTTTATCTCACCATTGAACCATTTACACATTGTGTTACAGATGCAGCATTTGTAAAAATCCCAGTTTTTACGTGTTTCACTGCTCCTGTTGATGCACTCTAAAATTTGTTGTTTTGGAAAGACAAGATAATTTATGATAAATACAGACCTGCATCACTACAGTAGTTTTCACTGTGCTTTTTGGTAAAGGTGGGTCATGTAGCTCCGAGCATGTGGCTACTGCAGAGTTAGATGGAAGATCAATACCTCTCTCATAAATATTAGGTATACTAGAGCCAACAAGAGATTGTCTTAGCAAAACAACAAGGAAAGTCATTGTCCACAGGTGACAGAAATATCAGCTTTGCATGCACTTCAGTGTTTGTGCTAAACCAACAGGAACAACTTGTTTAGGAGGCTTTAGTCCCAGTACAGCAGGTGTCTTCATATAAAGCTAGCAGCTATGCTGTCGCCTTATTTTAGCTTCATACTTGACATACAGAAGTAAGTAAGGTATAAATCGTATCATCCTCTGTAACAGAAACACTAAGTAACACAGCAATAAAGAAAGTTAAATTATAGTATAGGACATAGAATTGAAGAATTGTTTTTTTTGTAATATTTCTCCAAAACAACAGTTTGTATACATTTTTATTAATCATGAGACATTAATTAACTAAATAAACAATGTTCCTTATTATTTTACATGCATTATTCCTCCATAGGTCAAAGTGGACAATTTGAGTGACTTCCAGGACATTGCAAGTGTGGTGGCCATTACTCAGACCTACTGCACTACAGAACCATTTATAGATGCCAAGTACGACATCAGGGTCCAGAAAATCGGCACAGACTACAAAGCATATATGTACGTGTGTTGTGAATCTTGTTTACAGTTGGGTTCTGGGTTCGGGTTAATTCTCACATTGTGTGTGTGTAAAGTGATGAATATGCTTCACATAGAACAGAACATAGACTTAGCGTTGAATGTATGTTTAATATGTAAACCTGTGCTAAAACAAATAGCAGTTTGCCTGATATCATGCAGTTGGTACAAGGTTCTGTATTCTGGTCTGGTTTAGTTAGCTGTATTTATAGTTTCTACAAGTGAAGTGTGTCTCTAAGAATTTCATGCACAATTTGCTCTTCTTTTCCAGGCGAACATCCATCTCTGGTAATTGGAAGAGCAACACTGGATCTGCCATGTTGGAGCAAGTAGCCATGACTGACAAGTGAGCAGCACTTATCCATTAGTGATTCTTCAGCTTTCCCTAATGTCACAAATGTCACTCACTCTTGTGCTTTATCACAGTAGTCATGATGCACTCACAAAACAGATGCATGTTTGTATGGGTGATTGTGCTGATGTTATTATTTTTAGTGAACTAATAATGCAATGGGCATTTACACTACATTTTTAATGTGTATATTTATGTGTGCACGAGGAAAAGAAAAATTTGAGCTGCTTTGAATTTTCCTGCCAATCCTAACAAGGTTTATCGTACAAGGCTAAAAATATTTAGCTTTTTGATTCTGAAATGTGACAAGTGTATCTTAGAATTCATTCAAACCATTTGTGTGACCTGTCACAGCAGTATAATTATCGAAAGTATAAATGTATGCCAGTCACCATCATGGCTTGCTCTCAAAATGAAACTGCACCATGGTTATTATTACAACTCAAAATGTAGAGTATGATTCGATGTAGTGCAGCAGCTGCTGCAACATCCTTCTATGAACAAAATCTCAGAAAATGATGCATAAATACTAACCTGAAGCAAATAAAAGATACATTACAGCTTTAAATTGTGATATATTGATTGTTTGGAGAATCTGACACTGTGAAGTAAAATCAATGTTCCCTTGATACTCTCTGTGTCAGTGCTAATCTGTGTATTTAAGTCATACAGTAGTTTGTTGTGTGGAGCTTTCAGACAGAGAGTTGCTTAACTTAACGAACCAGGCTGGAGTTAGAGAGGTTTTGTAACAGGTCTATTGCAAGAAAGAGCAACATTTGCACTGCATACTGTGTTTAATAGTGTGCGAGATTACTGGTCCCTATAGGAAAGTAAACTAGACAGTTATTGTGCATTTAGTTTCATGTGAATAGATTAAAACCTTTATTAGATCTAATCCAATCAAGCTGTCACATGTTTTTCCTTGGGACAGGTATAAGCTGTGGGTTGATACCTGCTCAGAGATCTTTGGAGGACTCGATGTCTGCGCTGTCAAAGCCATATGTGGCAAGGATGGTAATGACTACATTACTGAGGTGAGAAAAATGTGAAGAAGGAGGGGAAAGCAGGAGGAAAGTTTCATGGCAGCCTTGAAAGAGATCTGTAGATTAGCTACACAGCTGACAAAACGCTACATCAAATTACCTAAACAATAAAACTGTAGCTACCATTGTACAGGCACCATGTATGTATTATCACTGCATCTCTGTATATATTGACTGCATTTTTATACAAAATCCATGTTGACCAGCGTGTGGGAGTTGTTTCATAAGAGTACTAATAAGGTCTTTGAGTCTTAAATTTAGCCTGCCTGGCCTAGTTTGCACTGATGGGGCTAGAGATTGTCCCACTAGGAATAAAGTAATTGAACCTTAACTGAATATGCATTATGAGTTTGATAATTAACATCAGTGTATATACGGCTGTTGACTAAAACTCACCTACTGTATCTCATTATCTGCCTTTATCAAGAAATTATTCTGTCTGTGTCACTGTGTCTTTTCAGTTTTTTGTAGGCTCCTAGTTTCACGTTTCACAGTCTTTAGTCTGGAACCACAATATGGTTAATATCTCAATATGTATTTTAAATACTTTACTTAATACTTTAAATACACAGCTATTAACACTGAAACCACAAATAATGGAGACATAAGTGGACATGATTTCACATTAAAATATATAATGACAAAGCCCTTGAACTTCAAGACTGAGAAAATGTCACAGTCGAGCGGTGTAGCTTCTGTGCACCTATCTCAGAAACAGAAAGCAGGTAAGCGCTGACACAGCTGGTTTAATTAAATCTAAAGAAACAGTTTATGGGTGGACATGTAATCTTACTGACTGCAGCTGGAACATAGAGCTGGGCCACAGTGACAGCAGCCAGAGTTCCTGGGTGGAGAAGAAGCAAGGGGACTCTTCAGCTGAACAAGACTATGGAGGCTCAGGCAAATAAAGTGAAATAGTTTTGTAATGAGAAACTGAAAAATAAATGGAACAGGTGCAAGCTGAAATGTAGAGACTTTGGCATGACAGGTACTGCACAGGCTCAGGAAGATCCAGGATAAGCTAGAGGGACAGCATTTCACATTAGTGTAAGCATTTACGAATAATTGCTAGCACTTGAGGCACCAGCGAGCAAGACTGCAGAGGCTGGGAGGACATAAACTGAGGGATGGCTTGTATAAGAGCAGGGAGAGTGCTATTCAAAGGGGACAAATGCTGAAAACTAGAAACCAAGCTTATGAGGAAGTAAACATTAAGCTAAAAAAAATGATAGTCTGGAAGTAAGCAGGCTGAAGCTGGAAAGAACAAAAACAACTGGGAGACTCTGGGTCTGGAGCAGCGACCCAATTGGCCACACTAGTGAGTTGTTGAGCTGCCGCAATTTCTGCCAGCTCAAGGTTCAACTTGACAAGCCAGCGTTTGTAGGACACATGTGGAGTGCCATAAAGAGAGCTCTTTCTCTGTCACTCACTGGATTTATTTGGCTTTAAGTACAGAGCCACTCAGTACTGTAGGTCAACTCGGCCTCCTCTGTCATGGTAAAAAGCAGGGTTAATTTATTTTAAAAATGTTGTTTTTTGTAATAAAAAGCTGGAACAAAATGTAGATAGGGATACAGCACCTAAAGAAAGTCAGTACACAAGCGTATAGCTGGTCTTTAGCTGGCAGTGGCGTTAGTGCTGATATTGAGACAGAAGTGTGAGATAAAGATCAGGTGACAGGAGCAGAAAACCCAAATGAGAAATGAGTAAAGAAATGAGGCATGACAAAGTTTAAAAAATTAGATTAATATTACAAACCCCAGTGAGAGAATCTGTGGCTGAAGAGGGAGGAGACACAAGAGCCGCTGTGACGCCAACATCCAGTCACGGTGGTATCAAAGAATTATTTCTAAACATTGAACTTAAACTTTGAAATAACTTCACAGTCAGAATTAATTATTCTGTAGTTTAGTGGAAGCTGAGAAACACAAGTCACCACCACTGAATCTCTGCTCTGGTTTTGATAATACAGTAAAAGTGCTGAGTGAAAATTTCATGTCATGTCGATTGCACTTTGAAATACACAATACCTCTTGCATTGTTTGTCAGCTGCTATAATGATACAACATTTGGGTTGCTGAAAAAAGCTGATACCCCTTAGACAATTCAGAGTCAGGCTGCCAGAATATGATTTTGTTCTTCACTCCATCATGTGCTCTTTGTCCAGGTTGTGGGTTCATCTATGCAGTTGATTGGTGATCACCAGGCAGAGGATCGCCAGCTCATCTCAGAGGTGGCGATCACAAAGATGAATCAAGCACTGGCTGTCAGGTCGTCCAGCAATTCACGCTCACCTGTCCGGTCCCCTCAAGGCCAGAAGCCAACTACTGTGCAGCCCCAACAGGTACAGGTGGTGAGAAATGTTTCAACCCCTGAGTCCACTGGCAAACATAGTCTGTGTATTTCTAATGAATAAATAAAGTATTACATTAAGACATGGATTTGGTTAAAATCTCCCTCAGAGTAAGTAACAACTAGTTCTCCAAGAGATTTAGACCATTTTTAAGCTGTTTTGAAAAGTCATTTTTGTAGTCCTTCACAGTTCATTATTGATGCCAAACCAGTGATGCTTTGCCATTTTCCCACTCTCTCTCTCTCTTTGTTTTTTTTCTTTCTTTTCTCTCTCACTCTCATTCTTTCCCAGACTGCTGCACCCAAGGAAGGACTGGCAGATCCAAACAGGACCTCAGGCCAGCGCCCTCAACCTCAAGGTTGTCTGAACACTGTTCTGCATTGTAATACAAGCGCTGCGACTGTAGGGCCAAAGAAAGTTTAAGAAACACTCTGCGAATCAGTTGTGGGACAGTTCACTGTCAGACATCGTAACAGAGTTTACTGAAATTACACCCTCTCTGTTACTGCCATTAAAAACTAATCAGGAAATGTTTTTAATGTTAGCTTAGCTTAAGAGAAAAACTAGTAACACTGAGAAACAACAGTATGTCCACTGCTAAGAAAATCTGCCAACAGCCCTTCTAAAGCGCACTAATAAAGTTGTATCTTATTTGTTGTATTCATAGAAAAAAAACATGCTGTGATGATAAAACCAGTGCCTGGCAACTTCAGTGTGATGACAAATCTAATGCACAACCCATTTAGGGGAAGGAACTAAGCCAACAAAATAAAATGTGTTAATTAAAGGCACTGCCCATCTTTTGGACAGAACCAGCTTAACTGTTTCCTGCCATTAGCCTTTATATTCACTGTACAGATATTAGAGGGTTGTTGGATCCTCTCATTTAACTCTGGGCAAGAAAAAGAAATGTATACGTATATTCTTTTGAGAGAGGTTGTGTGGTTTCTGCATCTTTATATGTGATGGTAACTACTGTATGTCTATAACAGTGAGAGTGATCTCTGTAGTAGTATCCTTTTAATTAGTATTCCTGCCGTACAATCAAGTTACTCTAATTGGTTTATCCTTGTGTCCAAGTGGATGATTGTGCCAGATATAATTCCCTCCAGGCATTCCTCTTATTGTCTTGATGAGAATGGGACCTGTGGGCCGTGAGGTGACAGCAACTTTGGCCTTTCACCACCAAAATCTAAGTTTATCTTTGAGTCCAAGTGGACATTTGTGCCAATTTTTAAGCTGTTCCTGAGAGATCATGAGAATGGGCTCTAGCCACAGCTGTCACCAGCACGGAGGCATAAAAAGGTTTCTGTTGTGTGTTTAAGCTACAGCCTCTGAATTAACAAGCAGACGCACAGTACAGTACAGTGCACTTAACCAGTGACTTTAATTGCAGCTATAGCTTGTGTGTGGCGTGGTGATGGGCTGATGTGTTAAAACCTGTAACATGGTTTGTCAGTGAGTGTGTGTTTGCATGCTTGTTCATAGTGTTTACTCATCATGCATGAATGTGTCTGTTCCCAATGTGGTTTTAACATATTTATGAAGTTTGATTTATGCCAGCCTTTTTTTAGTTTTACAGGAATTGTTAAAGAATAACACGTCAATGGTGTTGAGATGTAAGACAGACACACTTCTGCTTTTATTTGAATTGTATATTATCACTGCCATTCAAAGATAATATTTTTATACTGTGGAAAATGTTGGCTGGATTGTGGCAGACATGAGCTCATTTATTATGTGCATTTTAATAGAAATATAATGTATTAAATATGCTGTTTGTGATGATTGTGCGATTGTGTTTTGGACAGCTCAGTTGGGTTTCTGTGGCTAATGTCTGGTTTTTGAAACCTGTAAATTGTGTTCTGGTGTAAATCAGCTTACGATAAACAGATAACTCCTTCACAACAACTGAATGCTTTAACTGCTTTATGTTAACTCTCATTGTTCTGTGCCTGTGTAAAATCTCAGACAAGACAAAGTGGCTTTATACGGTACACAGTTTATTTTTCTTGGCAATTATGAAATCTGGTATATGATTAATGAGAAGGTTCAAAGAAAAGAAGCATCTTTTTCTTTCTCTGCATGATCATTCCTTATTTGCTTGGATCAAAACCACTGAATTTTTTAATTTAGAAATATTATCAAGTATTTACATTTTACTCATTAATTGATCATTTCAAATGCAAGTCTTGTATCTACTTGTATAAAACCAAATGAAAATGAAGTCTAAGATGCGTCAACAAATAAAATGTATTCTACTTATTAAGCGTCAATAAACAAACTACATAGAAATGTGTAATTCAGGCTTTGCATCCATGCAAATTCTTATTGTGTCACCCTTTTTATCACTAATTATGTTTATACAAATGGTATTTTCTTTGATTTTTATGCGTCGTGAGTCCTAAGCAACTATTGGGATGCTTTATGACAAACTCAAAAACGTAAGACTCATGACCATTTAGCTGCCTGACAGCAGTGACTGTTAATGTCTGGGATGAATTTTCATGATTGACATTAGTAATAGTAATAATTTACACAAATAATCTATATAAAGTCATTAATATTGATAAATGATAATCGATAAATGAAAGCTATATAGTGGACACAAAGTAACTAAGCAAACCGTTTTAAAGAGACTTTTACATGTTTATTATACAACCCAACCCATATTTCATCATCTAGTCAAGTGCATAATCAGCCACTGGAAACTCATCCCTGCCTAGTCACTTACTACTCAGCATGTATAATCACTTTCTTTTGTGCAGCATGATGTTGCTTTGTTGCCTGTGCTTGAGTCACTGAGCGGTTGATGCCAGTATTCTCTTTTCGTTCTTCTCTTTTGTTCGTTCTCATCTCTTGCTCTTTCCTTTCATTGTCTCTTTTTTATCACCACACTACCTCGTAAGTGTTAAATGAGTAGATGTGCAAAAAAGCAACTAACGCTTGGCATGACAGGCGACTCGCCATCTCTTAACTGTCGATATGCCTCCCCCTTCTGGTCATAACACTGCAATTATCCAGAGCCTGCTTTGACCCAGTCTGTTCCCCACAGATGAGTTGGTTAGGGGTTTTGTTATGAATGTAAGAGGTCATTATGTGAGTGGGCATGTCTACGCTGAGCCTCATTATCTGTATCATGTTATGCTTTTATAAGTGTAAGTACGCTGCTCTAAAAGAAGAGGTGCTGAATTTATGACATAACAAAGCTTATTTTTTACTTCTCATTTTGCTTTTTTGTGCCTTTATGAGTTATGAAGGTCTGGAACTGAAAACTAATATTTCTGTCGTGTTTTTCTTTTAGGTGCACCAGTGAAACCACAGAGTGTGGACTCATCAGAGCCAGCTAAGGGAGCATCTGAACCAGTACCAAAGCCCAGCCAGGCCCAGAAACCTGGTCCAGCTCCAGCTCAGAAACAAGCTCAGGCTCAGAAGCCAAGCCCAGTCCAGAAGGCTGCCTCAGTTACTAAACCTCCAGTACAGAGGCCTCCCCCGATGACAAGAGCCCCATCCGTTACAAAGTCAGCCCCAGATTCTGCTTCCGCCCCAGCCAAAGCTTCATCATCTTCCCCAGCCAAAGCAGCAGCTGCAGCAGGCTCCCCTCAGGCCTCAGCTCCAGCCTCTTCCTCACCCTCAGCTCCGACCACAGAGCAACCCAAACCCCAGCCTCAGGGCTCCCCATCTGCATCTCCTGGCAAACCAAAAGAGTTGCCCCCAAAACCCACACCACCTGCAAAGCCCATCCCACCTGTTCGCAGAAATTCAAAGCCACAGATCCAGCCAAAGCCACAAACCCCACCTCCCCCCAAAGCTTCACCTAAATCCCAGCCTGCTGCACAAGCCTCAGCACCCACTCAGGCCTCAGATACTGTCTCAGCCCCTTCCCCAGCACAAGTTCAGTCCCCAGCCAAAGCTAGCCAGTCCCCGCCTAATGTCCAGTCCCCAGCTAAGGCTCAGCCCCAGGTCAAACCCGCCTCTCCCTCTCCCAACCCTGAGTCTGTCCCAGCTGAAGCAGCTGCAGCCCCCGCTGAGACCCAGCCCCCTGTGGAAGAACAGCCAACATCCCAGCAAAAGACCCATCCTCTGCTGAAGTAAGAACCATTTTATCAACACATTGTTGATAAGAAAGAAGAGATACTTTAATTCCACATTTTGATGACATACATATCCACAATAATTTTTTAATGTTTGTGAGTCCAATTGCCTAAATTGTTATATTTTTGTAATGTGTTTTCTGCACGTTTCCCATCTGTGTTTGTTCCTCACTTACCCCCTCACCAACTAATATTCATCAACCCTTCTTTTCCCTTCCTTTACTCCTCTTTTATTCCATCATTTCTTCCACTTCTCAATCCCCTGTTGTCCTCCCTCTGGTTTTCCTCTCCTCCGCCTCGCAGTAAGTCCCAGTCCCTGACCAATGCTTTCAATGCCTTCAGCGACTCCTCTTTCTTCCGTGGCGTCTCGAGCTCTGGAGGTGACGGCCAAGACGAAGCAAAAGCAGAGACCATTCGCAACCTCCGAAAGTCCTTTGCCAGCCTTTTCTCTGACTAGACACAGCTGAACCATATTACTGATTCTGGCCTTCCTTTTACTTAAAGCCAGTGATAACCTGATTGACATTAAATGTGAACCAGTCTGAGATTAAACTTTGTGTGTTAACTGTACTGTTCCCTCTGTCCTGTTCCCTCTTCTTCTCAACTTTCAGCTTCTCAGTGTGAGTAACAGTGAGGTCTGCTGGGTAGGATGTGCAGTGAATAATGTGTTGCCAGAATAAACAGGAGTTACGTCATTGATATAATGCAGAATAGAATAGTATAGAATACAATAACAAAATATTTATTTTTCCCAGAGCACTCTTAAGGAACACTTTCTGAAGTATATAAAAAGTATAACGTTCATGATTGCAGACAAAATGTACATACAGTATATATAGAGTATATAAATATAAACATATATATCTATAAAGGGAGACAAGCCAATAATACAAAAGAAAGATTCAGTAGCAATTTCAATTAGATTTTGTCTTTGGCATAACTCTTTCATTCAGTGGCGGGATTTATACACATTTAAAATTTAATCAGATATTTGACATTTGGTAGTTTTCCCCATAGTGAATGAATTTTGATTAGTGACTATGTGAATGGAAGAAAAAAAAGCTACTTGTTTAACTAGTTGTTCTTGTAAATTCAGCCGTATTGTCTCTGGTTCTTGGTCAGCTGACTACCGGACTTGTCATTGCTGCCCTGGTTTTATTAGTCTTGAAGTTCATTGTGAGGGAGCTGGACATATGTGTTTGTTCATCTGTGTTTAGATTGTTATACATGGTTGGGTGTGACTTTTGGAGCAGAAGGGAGCTCTATCCGTGTTGAGATTTTCCCTCCATTGCCTCTCTCTTTCTCTCTCTATAGATGTTGTAGCCTTATCGTGAACATCTTTTCAATTCACAGCTACGTTTTTTAGCTGTGCGGACCTTGGTCGATTACAGCTCAAAAACATTCATTTACTTCAGCACTCGCAGCTGTGTGGCATTGTTCTCAGTGTATCAGACTAAATAGATCAATCCTGAAAAGTAAATGAATGCATTTCAAATAGTAACTCATGTCTGTTGCCGTTACTGGTGATTTCTTGTTTCACCTCTGTGTAGATCTATCAACAGTATTGTAATTTGTTCATTATGCTCATTAAAAGACATTGAGACAGTAGTGCAATAACACCTCAACATGACTGTTGAGCACTGTCACCCTATTATAAGTATAAATATGATCATACATATAGCATCTGTGTGTCTGTAAAACACCTTATTCTTACATTCCCTTTAAGATTCCTTTTAGTGACGGCTTTCCAGGTTGCTTTTCGCTGCAGTCAGAAGCTGGGTGTCAGATTATTATGCCATATTGCCGTGTTGAGTTTTGTGATTTTTTTCCTTTTGTTTTGTGGGACTGAATTAAAGGTAACCTGGAAAGAACCCAGTACCCTGACTGGTCACTTTCAGTTGACTTGCTCCAAGTTTATAAGTGTAAAACAAAAAAAATCTCCAACACTTAAGAGCTGCATATCAACTTGTCTGCTTATCCATCTTCAGTACTATATGTCGCAAGTAAATGATAACATATTGTATTTGTATGTACTGTATGTATGTGTCATCTCAGGAGTTTATTTTTTGTAATATATTGACTGATTTATTTATTTTTTGAGGCTCCATATTTATGGTACAGTATATAGTATGTTTTGTATTGTGTTTTTGTTATGCAATACTGCTTTGCATGATCTGGTGACTTTACTTTCTGTACAGATGAAAACAAATAAATATGTGGTTCCATCATTCCACTGATTCACTGAGAGTCATGCTGGTGCTTGCGGTTTTTATTTTCTGGAGTCAACAGGGTTGCTACTGAGAGAAGGACTACACGTGGAAAATGGACTGTGCTTTTATCCAAAAAAATAGAAAGGGTTTGGTCTCTAGCTTGATGCATACTAGGGACAAAAACACAATTATTTTAGCCTCTGTTGCTTCCACTATGACATGAACAATTAATAACGATACATATCAGGAATCATCTTTTAATGGTAATAGCAAACACACAAAGCTTCTACTATGCTAAAGACTAGCATTTTATGCTATTATGCTATAATATTTATATTTAATAGGCTATAGCTCCTTCTGCACATTGTTTTAGACACAATAACTAAAATGGCTAGGACTAATATGTCAGTCCTGGCCCAGTACATACTGTATCATGAAGACACAGTGTCTGAGAAGTACATGTACATCTGTGGTTTCTGTAGACAGATATTTAATGATAAATGCATGCATCACTCTCTCAGTATATGCCCATCAGAGAAGTATGTAAGCACTACCACTTAAAATTCTAGTCAAAGGAAAAACAACTAAGATTTTAGCTCCTCTAGTTAGTACTATACCAAAGCAGGCTCTTCAAATCTGTGTTTAATTAAAGGAGCATCTGTGCATAACATTAACTGACAAAAATCTACAGAAACAATTAAGAGAATAAACATTAGCAGAAACAGTTTACATCTAGTTATCAGTCTCAGCAACTGTTTTCTACACGTGCTTGAT
>OMLM01007318.1:8689-23426 GCA_900302695.1 Helostoma temminkii | reverse complement strand
GTTGTTTTGACCTCACTATATGAATCAATGAGGGGTCCACAACATTAGATACACCTCTTAACATAACGTACTCCAGTACGACTCCAATGCCCACGATGACCTTGATAATACACATGTAGTAGAATTATCACATTTCTGACAGTTTCAACCTAAAAACTGAAAAAGTATAACTTTGTAAATGTAGAATTCACAGCACAGCTGTTGTATGGGATTGTATTATATTGTACAGGGGGTCATAATGTTATGCCTGATAGGTGTATGTTTTCATTATGTGTCAAAACACCCTGAGGAAACAATGCATTGGTGTATCTTTTAATGTGTTTTACCTTTAAACACTTTCAAGTTTAACGGTAAAAAGCTCAAGTAGTTTTTTCATGCTACATCCAACACCTGGATGTTGGCATATATATTTTAATATATAGTTTCATTTTATTTAATATTAGAACTTATATGTCAGTGTGTACTTCTGCTCATTTTTGTCTTAATAAACTGGTCTTTATTATATTTATGAAAAAGAAAAGATTTTCCATGAAGTGGTTCATGCTCTTTCCTGTACGTCAAAGACAGTGTCATTTTGGCCTGTACAGTTACAGTAGCTTGCCAGACCTGCTTGCCAGTTTGCTGTTGGGCTTTTCTCATTATGTCATGTCTGAGGCAACAGCAGATAGAGAGCACTCCTACATACAATGCTCTTACCTGGAAGACAAGTTCTCACTCGTGGAAATCCGAGAACTGACAGGAGGCACCAAAACCATTGGCACGCATGTGCTCACACACAGTATTACAATACAATACACAGTGCACAACCCTTAGTAATCATCTGTCACTTTTTGTAATGTCTGACAGGTTGTTTGCCCATACAATACTCACAGTTACAAACATGTTCAGTAGATTTCAATAGATTTTGCACTGCCACATTTCAGTGAATAGCATAGGAGAGAAGTTACAGTGCAAACTTGTTTTTACCTTCAATTAGGACATGATTTAAGCACCTTGGTTTAACTGACAGGCTGCAGCTGCCTTCCTTTTTTCTTTGCAAGTTGTGTTGAGAAGAGAGTGTACAGAGAACTTCCTAAGATAAGGGCCTTTTCTTGAACCCTCAACAATGCTGTTTGATTTCTTAAAGTGGTCTGGGGACTCATTCTCTTTCACCCATCTTGCGTTATCGCTTTCACTCTTTATCTCATGAGCTCTCTCTTGCGTCATATTCCTGCCTCCGTATGATTTGATGCCAACCAGGGTCCAAGTGGCTCCAGTGCTAATTTAAGTTTAGGTTTGGATTGGCTGGTATACAGCCAACAAATGGAAAAATAACCAGGATTCTCTGGTTATTAATAGTCAGCATTTTCCCCTGCAGCAACTTCCAAGGTGGTGGAAGCTACGGCCTGCGGACGCGCACACAAACATGGCACACACACTCTTTTTCTCTCTTGTTCTAAAACAATGTCACAATGTGAATTTTAAGTGGATCCCCTGCTGATTTTCACTGCCACATTCCAATCGAGAAAAAGGAAACAATAAGTAGTTGAGAGAGGAGGATGTTTGTTCCACAGGGATGTTTTGCAAAGTAATTGGAGTCATTTCAAGCCATTTTTATACCTGGTGCTACTGTGCCATCTGAGTATTGCTATTTTAGTTCTGTCCTGTTGCATAATTCATTGCATTCTTTGTTGCACTTTTTCCAAATCACACATTCAACGTTGATTACAGGAGGTTTATTTTGAGATTCAGTGTTGGTTACGAAAGATTGTTTGGTGGTCCAGATGGTTCAGCGTACAGGCCGCACTTCATTGATTATTTGATTGATTATAACTGTTGCTTGTCTACCTTTTCCTTTTCATAGCTTAAAGTAATCAAGGTCAGAATTCAAGCTTGACTTCCTCTTTCTTAAAAAGGAATGTGAATGTGGGAAAGTTAAATGTTGTAGTTTCCTATATTGATTTTAGAAAGAAAAATTGATCAGCTTTTTCCTTAGAAGATGTAATGAATGGTGCATAAAAATTTTCCATTAAACAAAATAATCAATTTTAAAGAATAAGGAACGTGATGTATTTGAAAAGAATGAAGCTAATAAACCACTCAACTTAAACTGTGTCCAAAGGCTGATATAATTTAGTCCTTAAATCAATAAACCACACTTTGAACTGGATGAATATTTCTTTTGAGGAAGAAGTTATCATCCCCAACAAATACACATTAACTATTGTTTTATTTACAGTTTGCAAAAAAAAACTTGACTCCAGTTCCCTGCTGTTTAAATATAATTTCAGTTTTAAACTGGTTTAAAACATCATTAGTTACTTATTATGTGCCACCTGTACTTTAGAAAAGCCACTTTATCAATTCTGTTAAATGCTTCCTAAAAAACATTCTACCCACCTGTGCATAACCTCGCAACCCTTTCACAATCCTAGCCTTTTATGTGGTTTGCTTTGGTGTAGACTGTAGTAACCTCTCATGGCTGGACTTTGGTCATCTCGACTGACTTCTCCCCTCCAATGTCTGACAATTTGAGTTAGATATTGGAATAACTGCAAGAGCCTTCATTTATTTGTATAATCACAGAGCTCAGTATTTAGAGATGCGTGGTATAGATCTGTTTAGAAGACTTTCTAAATGTTATAATTGATGTACTATTTTCATAGTAGCAACGCATCTCATGAAACGACAAGAACCAACTATGAAATCAAGAATTAACAAATCTTGTTAGTAGTATAGGTTATTCCTTTGTGACATACAGTGTCATTGTTGTCAAAAAATGTTTCTTCATTGCAATATACATGGGCACTGTGCATAGTAAATTAGCAAAGTATGTGAAAGTCTGCATTATCAATTCAATTTGAGTCAGATGTTTCAGTCAAAGGGGTGACAATCCCCAGAAGCGGTCGATCAACAAAAAGTCATGTAATAGGCCTATGTGTCACACAATCTTGGACACTAAACGTCTCTCTACTACTGTGGACCTAATATCTAGAACTGCACCTAATGACTTTTTTAAAGGAACAGAAAGCATAACCATTCATGAAGGAAGGAGCATGAAGAAACAATAAATAAAGGAGCCCATTCAGGAAAAGAAATTTTACCCTATGATACTGTTTGCCACAAATTTTAAGATTATGTGTGATATATTTTAACAAAGGTCTTGTTTTTCCACTGTGCAGCTCTGAAGAGGGGCCATATCTAAGGTGCAGCCTTTAGGGCTCTGGCTGTTTCTGAAATGCATATGGCCAACACACTGTACTGTGCCTAAACACATCAAACACACGGTGATGACAGGCGCTAACACTAATGCTAACATGACTGGTACTGATTGTAATTAGAAATGCACACATTTTTATCTTCAAAGGCTCTGTAGACCGACTTACAGCATGATGCTAATGGGAATGACACCGTTTAGTTTTATAATCCCAATATGCACATAAACAATCCTTGCACTTTGCAAATGCAATGAAAGCAGTGTCGCCACGCTAGCTGTTAGCATCTGCTTTAAGGAGTCTCCCACAGGTTTGTGTGTGACATATGACAAACAAGAAAACAACGACTACTCGCAGGCAATGATACTGACCAACATGCAGCCGAAACTCTAATGCTCACGCTGCTGTTTTGTCACTTAAAGGTCGGAGAGCCCCGGGATGTTGAGTGTGAGATGCTCGTGTGTTGCAGTTGTGCTACTTTGGTAAAGTTAGGTTGTTTCAGGTTTGCGAAACACAAAGCACCATTTTGTTAGGTCCCACACTTTTGACTATTCTATACAGGCTTTTTGTAAATAAATGTGTTATATAGTTTGCTAGAAAATGCAGTTTTGCTAAATGATTACGTCTATTTGAGAGACATGTTGTTCACATTTAGTGTTTGTGTGTGGAGGATATATTAGTCTGTAGCTAAAACCCACAGACCAGTTGGGGAAGTATGAATGTATTGTGAGACAGACAAACACATTGTTGGTATTGGTGATATGTGATTTTGTCAATAAGAAAACTATAGAAAATAAGTCTGGTCAAGACACTTTCTTTACAGCAACTAAAAATTAATATTCAAAAAAGGCTCTAAAAAAAGACAATGTTATAGCAATTTACAGTTTCAACCCAGTTCCTAATTACATCAGTAACACATTTACTGTTTCGGAACATGAAGTCCGTTCCACACCAAAAGTCAGAATCTTGCATCCTTGGCCTCAGACAAAAATTCAAACAGTCCTGTTTTCTGTGTCCTTTGGTTGGGCAATCACACAGCAAGTCACCCAAACAGCAACAGAGGAAGGCAGTGTTTTGAGCAAAAGAGACGTTCCTCAGTGCCAGAGTTCGTCTTGTACTCCCTGTGACACGATCTGCCTCCCTGTTTACTAGATAACAGACAGACTGCAGGAACAAGCAGGACGGGGTACAGATCACACTGTTTGTATGTGGAGCGTGTGTTTATGTTTTACACTTCTCAACAGACATATTTCACACTATGTACAGTGGTGTACATGTGGGCTTTTTATGTATATTTTTATTGTCATAGTTCTTTCTCTAGTGTTTTCATGTCTCTCTTTTCCTCTTCCTCCCCTCTTCCTTCTTTTTTTTCTAGTAATGTTTTCTTTCAACAAGGCCACTTTCAGTTAACAAACCTTATTGCATCAGCTAACACGTCACTGCTTCATCTCTCTCTACAGTGGACATGGTGGACACCCAGCAGCTCCTGGCCTGGCCTGTTGGCTTCAGTCTGAACACGGTGGACCTTCCGGAGCTAGACGACAGCTCCCACTCCCTCGACATGAAGCATTTGGCTACGTTAGACTATGCTTCCATCTCCTCCTCCTCTGTCCCTTCCTCTCTGTCTCCCCCGCTTGTATCCTCCATCTCTTCCACTGGTGTGGCCTATGACCCCAGTCCACCGCAGACTGAAGAACACCTGACCAACATGGACTACACAAATGTGCACAGCTACAGGACGGAATTCAACACACACAGTAAGTTCAGTCTGAGTGATGGGTTAACAAGATCTAACAGGGATGTAGTGTTTTTTGTATTTTTTCAACTATAAAATTCTGTTGGGGATGTAGAATTTCAAATGTATTAAGTATCCACAGTTGTAGCTTAAGTGAGTGTTAATGTGATACTGCTTGTTGTACCACATTTAGGACAATTGGGCAAATGATTGATTTGTGCATGTACTAAAAACATCAGAATAACATTTAGAGCCAATTTGAGTTTACTGGACGAACATTTGAAGAAATCAGGTTCAGAAATCAACTAAGTATTAAACCTGAAAGTGGAGACATGAAGAACGAAGGTTTTAGCTTTCTGTCTGCCTAATGCGTGATGAATTTTGTTCAAGCAGATTCAATCAAGCTGGAGCCAGAATCACCTCCGCAGTACTCTGACAGTTCGGTGTTCTCAAAGCTTCAAGACGATACATCAGCAACATCTCTTAACATCGAGTGCCGTGTGTGTGGGGACAAAGCCTCTGGGTTTCACTATGGCGTTCATGCCTGTGAGGGGTGTAAGGTAGGACTAAAAGATATGAGTAAAGATGAAACTAAGATGTATAAACAAATTGGGAGGTTTCAAAACACCACATTGCACGAGACTAAGGTTGCAAGGTTGGTTAAATTATTTTTTTGAATTCCAGCAGAGGTTCAAGTTCACTTTGCCATCATAACAGACAAAGAAAAGCACCAGACTTTAACATTGTGCTGTTTTGAAGATGAATTTAGTTTTTTATTTTGTTAATTAAAGAATTAGCCACCTTCCAATTATTTTAGAAACACATAATATCCCTTTACAATGTACAGCAGTGGAGAATGAATAGATAGTTACACTACAAATTGTATGCTCCAGATAAAAAAAACAAACAAAAAGAAACAACAAAATCGACGGTCATACCATCTTAGAGTCATGTCAGGAAATGGTGATGGGTGTAGCGATTTCTATTGCGAATTGCAGTTTTGTTTCTCTGCCAGTCTTCCTTTTTCTGTCACCGTGTGTCACTCTTAGGTGAAACATGTTGGTGGAATAAATAATTCTATAATGCATGGAGAGAAGTGTGCATTTTTTCATCTTTTTGATGTCTGTCACTCTAACCACAAGCCCCATACATTTTCCACTTTGCGAGGGCTCAACAAAGGCTTGTGTTTCTGCAGACAGAGAGCCAACCCCTTAAACTCTGTCTTTGTCTGTCTATATAGAGTATAAATAACTAATAGAGTGTGGGGGAAGTTTCACACATATTTCCATTTTCTTTGAAATATTGAGACATTATAAGAAGAACAGCTATAAATTCTGACACTGTTCTCCAAAGACATGTCAGATAGACTTTCAGAAGCAGCAGCACCTCTACTTATGATTTTTTCATTTTGGTTCCAAGAACTTTTCACTGGCCTGAAATGATTCCATACTAATTACCATGAAAAGCTTTTATATGTATTTTGGGTTTCTGTCACTGTCAGCAAGTCTCTGAAGTATAAAACAACTATAATAAACTAATGCATCATCATGCGTCATTTATGGATACAGTTGAAAAAAAAACTGAAATGGACTGACTGATCACCTGTATAATGCAATCATATAAATTCTACCATATAAGTCTTTACTATTCTACAATATTCCAACGTGGATAAAAAATCCCAGGAAAAGGCAAATATTAACAACAGATTAATTCTATTAACAAATAGTATCTGAATTTTGAGTATATTTTGCTTTATTTTTTATTCCTCGTTGCTACAAAGATCATTGTTGTCCAAAAACTATCAAGACACATGCTTCTCGACAGGGTTACATATTTCTTTATGTTTGTGACAGAACCACCAACTACAGCCTTCAACATCAGCACCTCCATGACATTGTTCATTGTGTTGTATTTGATCCATTACACTATACAAAGGTGTATGTTTTTCTGTCCACTCAATGTAAATCATACTATATGTTTAGAGACTAAATGAAGGTAAAGTACAGTAGTCATTGTTCTACTAAAGCCTCAGGGGAGACTCACCAGAAGAGAGGTCAGCCAAGCAGAGAAACGCTTAATTGTTTCAAAACAGAAAACATATTTTATTGAGGTGGAGTGTTGACCCTCTTTAACATCCTCTTTCTTTAAATAACCCATGATTAAAAAAAGAACACGTGGACTGTAGAATATCAAAAGTCTCCAGCCACTCGTGTCCAGATGTTTATACTCGACTAGAGCTCAGATTCAGTTCTCCTGTTAGAACTCTCAATTTATTTGTGTGCTTTTCTATTCCATTAGCTTTCTGTCAGCACAGACAAAACACTGCAGCAATCAGCAAACCTATGACTGTGTGTAGGAGTGTGCATTTGGTAGTTTGACCACGATTGCATAGTTAATAGCTGAGATAAGCACAAGTGTAATGGCTCCTTTGGTTCTAAGGTTAAACACATCAAAGTGCAAATCCACCCTGAAACATAAATCTACTTTTAAATACTCTTGTTGGCAGTATGATTAATTATAAATAGTCATGTATCTGTTCAGTACATTTACTAAAAAGTAATATACTTAAAGTTTATTTTATTAAGTATACTTAAGTATACTTTAAGCATAGTAAGTATACTTCTATGTACTTTTAGTATACATGCTAGTATACTATTTTAATACTTCTTGGGACTAAATTGGCCCACTTTTTAGTTTACCTTTATAGCCCCAGAAATAGCTAAATACATATTTCCTGCACCTCTGTGGCACACATCTGTAACCAGTTCTTAGAAAATGAGCGATTGGCAGAGTAGAGCAAATGTCTAGACTGACAATTGCTGAAGTCTCTGTTTCTCTTTCCTTCTTTCTTGCAGGGTTTCTTCAGACGCACAATCAGGTTAAAGTTGGTCTATGATCACTGTGATCTTCACTGTCGTATTCACAAGAAGTCCCGCAATAAATGCCAATACTGTCGCTTCCAGAAGTGCCTCAATGTTGGCATGTCACACAACGGTAAGATTGCAATATTGTCATAAACACCACTGCTTGATTTACTTTTCTCTATGTACACTATCCACATCTAGGTGATTCAGTTTTCTTGCCAGTTCCTCAGACAAGAATAACTCCGCCCCCTCCCATTTAAATTCACTGTAAATAAAAAGATCTAGTTAAACACAATTCTTTTTTGAAATTGTGGCCCAGGAAATGCTTCCTGGCCCAGGAAATACGTATGATGCCCCCTGAGAAAAGCAGATGCAGTTTCACCACACTGCAGCCCATTTGGTCTTTGAGGTGTAGTGGTAATGTATGCAGCAGTGTACACCACTGCCTTGTATGTTGCCAGTTGCTTCTTCTGTGGTCTTGAGCCTGTATCGCAACCCTTGGGTCATGTTTCAGTTCCCATCACACAGGCAATGAATGTATCTGCCACCCCAGCAGCATAACTTAAAGATGAAATTGCGGTTGAAGACTAAGTTTAACTCTCCCCGCCCTGAGCTTTTAAATTCTACCTGGCTTTGTATCTGTCTATATTAGGTTTCATACTGGCAGCAGTAAAACAACAAATAGCATCAATTGTGTTCAAATGTTGGGTAAAACAATCTAGTACTTACTTGGTAGGCAGTTTTTTGTAAACTCAGTTAATATATCATAAATATATATTGTACATTTGCATCTGGAGTGTGGTAACAACCATAGCTGGAGATTTGAGTGTGTGAAACGTTATGTGCTGAAGTATTAATATCACATCTTTTACGCTTATTTTGTACCAGTGGTGTGAGTGGACCACTTTGTGCCTATGTTTGTAGACCGCTGACATAAAAAATGGCCATTGTGTTGCCTGTCAATCATTTCATAATTATAATTTTAGTGTACTTGAACAAAATAAGACAGCGTCCATTTTACAAAAGTGGCCCGGATCTTGCAGAATCTCAAATATATTGATGTTTATGACCAGGCATTATTGAGGCATTTTTTACATTGGTTTTATTTTTTTAATCAACAAATTAATAAACATAAGGCCATATGTAGATACACAGTGCATAGGTAAATTAATAAGCCAAAAGTAAGTTTTCATCTGTTGTTCCTGGACACATATAGTGTCAAATCACTACAAAATCATCTTAAGACCCTTTGCATTGTAAGGTTAAGACCTTGCAAAATTATTATTATTATAATATAGAAATACTTATATAGAAATCCCAACAAATCCCAATATTACAGTTGTTATTTAAGTAGTGTAGTCAGCTTATAATTTTAAAGCAATTGCTACTGAGGATTTTAATGATTATACCCATAACACACATATTGTTACTATAATAAAGTTTAATTAAAATTGAGACAGCAATTTATATTTACACAACCAATTTACAGCACAGCTATTTTCAAGCATAATTGGTAACTGGACCAAGTGCAGCATAGTTAATTTATTTGAACGTATTGAACTGCCATCTGTACTGCCTGCTATCAGCCACACAATTTGTTTCTGTTCTCTGATTTGTGTGAAGTGAATACAAGTAGTCACTGAAATAGGAGGTAAAAAGCTAGCAAGCAGCAATACTGCACTCGCTCTCACAGAAACACAATCTCGGGAAGTCATGTGCTCAATAATAAAGCTTTTTTCATAATGAAACAGCTTTGCCCTCACCCGTTTGTGTTCATCTACAGAATGGTTTTTGCTTTGTTAGCCTTTGTTGGGCACTGGAGCACATCAATTGGTCCGAGCTGTAGCCGTGTTCATATCAGATTCAGGCTATACCCCCACAGGTGAGCTGTAGCATGGAGCTAATGATTGTGTGGGCGTCTAAAGATTACATTTGATTGACATCTCTATGAGTCTCCTGTTAGTTTTGTCACACCTGTTGGGGTGGGACAACTTATAGCTTTCCCTCTTTAGATAAATGAACTTAGGTTATCTCCGAACATTCTCAGCTCAGCTTCACACAAATTAATTATTATAGTTTGGTCACATTTGCTAGTGGACGTGACGGACAAGTCTAACATAACAGATGAATTTTTAACATGAATCAGCTTGTGCAACGCTGTCAAAATAATGTCTCAGTTTTCAAATAGCGCACCACACTTCATGTTGGCAAACTGCACACGTTTCTACGGTCTGATGACTGAAATTTGTCAGCTTCACATACATCAGTTGAAGTCAGTGAGAGATAAAAGAGGTATTTGCAGAGGTGATTGCACTTGAATGCTTGGATCATGCCAGATTTTGTGTGCTCAAATGTCCTTGTGTGCATTGGCAAGAAGCTTGCGAGACAGGAAATAACATGGACGGTGGTGTAAATTATTACGTTTTATCTTTACACACTCGTTATTGTCATTACTCCCTGTCACGGTTTCTGCACACGCTACTGCCAGATCGCTGATTGTTCAGTCAGGTGCAATGACTCCATCTAAATTGCACATTACATGACACCCAATCTGGGAGATTTGATTGTGAAATTAGTCAAAGACAGCTAATGTTATATAGATAATGTAATCTATACAGTTTCTTCATAGCATAATTGGTCCTGGGTTCAGCCCAGTTCTAGTGGAAGTGTATGTTGGTTGATATGCCCTTTAGCATAAGTAAACTGTGGATATTTATATGTCTCTTGGTTTTGTTTGATTTCTGTTTTTATATTCAAACTGCTTTTGACATCTGCTCTTGTAAGCTACTATATAAATAAACATACTTATTTTAATAAGACACTGCCATTGTATTGATGATTTGGGACTTTAAGGCTCTGAGCACTGAATCGCTGTCTGTCAGCCAGAGCTTACCAAACAATATTCACAGAAATGTATTTCAGAAAATGTATTTTTTAGTTAGTGTTTTTTTTTTCCTAGTGTTTTTCAAACATGGTTATGTTGAACTTGATTCCTGGAATTAATAACGAACAACACATTTACACTACTAATTAATGTGCTCCTTTTCTCCTGCCACTTTATCATTCTCTCTCTCCATGGCACTTGTTATATTTGCCTGAAGTTATTTTATGAGGTGTAGCCGGTGCTTTGAAAATCTGCTCTGTGTGGGTTTTTATTTTATCAATGATTGACATCTCAGAGTACACAGCGCTCAACTGATCTATCAAACTTGCTGTGTCACTGCTATGGGCTTGTTGCCGAGCTGGTGGTTGAGCCACATTAGTTTGTATTCATTTGCTTAAGGTGTGCATTCGTCACATGGCCAGCATTACACAATCACATATATACTGCAGAGGACAGGCTTGAATGGAGACATAATTAATGGCATCCACTATCAGAAAAAGAGCGGTTTAACTATTTCACAACTTAGCATCAAATTTCAAGTAGATTACAAGAAACATTTTCCCCACATTCATCATAAGAGCTAGATTACAGTTACCTTCGTCAGGTCTTCAGCCATAGAAAAAGTGTTGTACTAATCTTTAAAACTACACATTTAAAACCAGTCAAAAGTGGCATTGTTACAATTCAGAATTATGCAGCCAAATATACTTCATTATTAAATATAAACCCTCAAACTGATCAATGAACCCACCTGTTTGGAAATCAGACTTGGCTCATTTGTTGGGTAAATGTATTGAGTAACCATGGAATATTACCTGGAGAGGGAGTATAAAGTTTAAAAATAGCATAAAACTTTTATGAAACAGACATAATTTTGTAATTGCTTCATAGACATACCTCATGAAATTGTCTTTTACTGTATGCGTTTTTTCCTTAACTGAAAGATGGTATAAGCTGAGTGAGTCATTTATGCAGGTTGTTTGAGCAACAATTGTATTTACAGGAGCAGTATCTTAAAAGCTTTGAGCTCCTGGCACAACCCTGGGAAGCTTTGTATTATACAGAATCTGTTGTATATGAATTTCAAAACGACGTGTTGACATCTGGGCAGCTGAACGGGTTGCTACTAAAAGCTGGAATTATGAAATGATTAGTAAAGGAAAGTGTGTCCCAAGTGTATTCTTGAGCAACATGTAAAAGAAAGATTTCAGCTGTCTGAACGGAATTGTTCCATGTTTTAATGTCATCTATTCATCTTTTCCATTTGTATCTAAGTAATATTTGTTTGCCATTGTGTACTAATTAAAACTTTGCACATTTGCACGTCTAGTTTGTATGTACGTACTGCATCTATATATGCATCTGCCTGTCAACCTGTTTTTGGTTTTTTTCCCTGTTTATATGTGTTTTTTGCTGTTTCCTTTCCCAGCCATTCGCTTTGGCCGTATGCCTCAGGCAGAGAAGGAAAAACTGCTGGCCGAGTTCTCGTCTGACATGGAGCACATGCACCCAGAGGCAGCCGATCTGAGAGCTCTGTCTCGGCATCTGTACGAAGCCTATCTGAAATACTTCCCCCTCACCAAGGCCAAGGCCAGGGCCATTCTCTCTGGGAAGACCGGAGACAACGCAGTAAGAAGCGCTGCCTTAATTCTACTTCATTTTTATTTACTTGTATGTACAGTGTTATGGGAGCATTACTGCATTTATTATTATTATTATTATGCATCTATTATTAAACTTTCTAAAGTACAGCAAGTTTACAGTACTGTGGTTTATTTTAGGCATATTGGCAGCATAGTCCTGTAGGGTATTTTTATGGTGAAGATGAAAGAGACAGCTCTTAATGATGATTACATTTATATACTATTTTTATAAATACTGTATACCAGACATTCACTCAGCAGTTAATGCAGTGCGGTGACTGCATTGAACATTTAGCTTCAGTTATTTTTGGATTCCTGGGAGACGTCAACCGTATCATCACTGTTCACTGTGCATACTGTTCCTGCTCTGATCTGGGCTGCTGGACCAGTTGCGCCGAGCCATCAGCCTTTTCTCCACCATAATTGAGTTTTCCAGGGTTTCCCCTAGCAGAGAAAGTGGGATGAGTTTTTTGTGCAGAACTCAGCTGCAAGACTCTTAACCAGAACTAGAAGACCTGTTCTTCCCTCTTTGCACTGGCTCCCAGTGTGTTTCAGAATTGATTTTAAGATCTTACTGACTTTCAAAGCTCTACATGGTCTCTCTCCAAACTATTTATCTGAACTGCTAGTGTCATATGAACCTGTACGTAGCCTGAGATCCTCAGATAGAGGACATCTGTTTGTTCCTGAGACCCGACTAAAAACTAGAGGTGACAGAGCCTTTGCAGTTAGACCCCCAAAGATTTGGAATGACTTGCTCGAGAATATTAGATCAGCTGACTCAGTAAGCGCTTTTAAATCACTTCTGAAAAACACTTATCGGAGAGCTTTTCCTGATTTTATACAAACTGAACGTAGTTGCTGTTTCACCCTGCTTTTCAACCCTTGTGCTGATGTCATTGCTGTTGTCCTATAACATAATGCTCTGCTCCTTCTACATTTACTCACACTCCAACGTTTTTCCTGTATGAAATTTAACTGAGCTACTCAACATATTATGACAGCGCTTTTATAAGAATAACACATGGACATTTTTCAATTATTCAACCACTCACTGTTACTGCAGCACCAAGCAACTGGAAAAGTAACTCTGAAGTAAACACCACTCATCACATGACAGGATAATTAGAGATTTCCTACTTCACCATCAGATACAAAGCAGAGGAGACAGTGGAGAAGTGCTCACATGGTTCTTCATTCATTACATTTGCATTTGAAACATTTATCTGATGCTCTTGTTGTTGAAGCATCATTTAAAAGGGATTTAGTTCCCAGATTATCAACAGTACAAGATAAAGAGGTGTACTCATGTGAAAACATCTTCTGCGAGCACAAAGCCATCACACTGTGTAATGAAGCAGTAATATGGCACAAAAAAAGAAACATAATTGAATTTACTTTAAGGAAGGCTGTTGTACTGTAATCAAAGCCTGTACATGTGCTGGAGAAACATTTTCCCCATTCGCACATAAACATGTTAGCCCTTGGGGCACAAGCAGTGGTGATAACATACAGCTAACACATGATAACAAATCATATTCATAACCTCATTTTTCTAACTCTCCAAAAATCGTGTATCCCAATGGTCCACTCACTCCCATATCCATCCATCACTTTGAGCAGCAGCAGAGATTTATGATCACATCACAGCGTGTCTAATCTGAGCTCATAAACGCTGCAGGAATTCTGAAGTAATCAAGAAATCTTTGTCTCTCCTATTGCCGATACTCACAGGTTTATGTTCAGGTGTAAAACCTTTGTATTATAATTGACATATCTGTCAGTCTGTGCTTAAATCTTCTGAGTAGCCCCTGTATTTGCATTTTTAGCCGCTTTGCATATGCTTATTTCAAGAACAGGAAAACAATATTAGAAACACACTAACAGTTTCATATCTCTTAATGTATTTGTGGGATCTGCTTGGAAAAGTGTCAAAAAGCAGAAGCACCAAGGCCCATAAACTGCACAAACTTGTCTTTTCTTTCTATGATAGATGGCATATTGTCATATACAGTATATGATAGGATGTATTACAACTACCTTTCATACAGTTTTAGACAATTTTCAAATTATGGCAAAAAAAGAAGAGAAGTATTTACCATTAAACAATCAACCATGAAAAAAAAAATTCCTTAGAGTGAGCTCTAGTTCTCACTTTCTCTCCACAGCTTTTACCCTTTTCTTTAATTTTTTAATCTCTTTCTCTCAATCTCTACTTCACACTCACTTTTACCTCTCTGCCTCCCTTCCTTCAAATGCTTTTGTCCTCCCATTTGAAATGCCAATTGCCTTCTGACCTCACATTGATTTTTATTGGCCAGCACCCCAGCCAGTAAGCTAGCGGCTAATGAAATCACTGCTAGTCGCACTAAACAACTGATGACAAAAAAAAAAAAATTTTTTTAAAAATGGCTTTA
>OMLM01007317.1:3923-17757 GCA_900302695.1 Helostoma temminkii | reverse complement strand
CAACACACACACACACACACACACACACACACACACACACACACACACACAGAGGCACAAAAGCTGAGCAATATGCCTCCACTCACCATCTGAAGGCTCATATAAATTCCTAAACACACTGACTGTGACCAGATATGATACTTTCATCAATACATTTCTGTAAAAGGGACTAGAAAGACTAAAACTACTGCTCTTTTCTAAGCACCCACAATGGTCACCAGTCATACTACTGATTTATTGACTGATCAGTACTATAACATGTCTTAATCTCTCAACAGTTTCATAAACCGCTGAGGTGCTGAGACATGTTTTCCATCCACAGGCCTGTGGGACTCGCTGCCTAGGGCTCTAGAATTCAGTAAAATGCAATAAGATGAAAACTTCAAAGGACAGTTTGTATGAGATTGTCTACAAATGTACATTAACAGGGTTAATGGTTACAGTTTGTCATGTTCCTACTGGTTAAAAAGTGATTCCTTCCTAAAGAGATTTCAAAGTAAATCATGGGGAAGTTTCTCAGTCCTCATTCTGTGCATTTATTAGTTCAACTAAAGTACCTTTCAGCATACAGCATGTAAGTGTTTCATCAAGCCAACAATATTTTAGCAAAACATTCATACCGCACATCTGCAATATGCAAAATCTGAATCACTATACATTGTATGACACACTGTTTTTTTCCTAAATTACCACTTATGTTAATAAATGGAGCAAGAACTGGCCCCACTCAACTTGTACCAACACCGAGTCCAAACTCAATCTGGCCTCACAATTAGAAAGCATAGACTGGTCCATAATTAGAAATAGATTGGGTGAGATGCATAGCAAACAAACAAGGACTGCACTGAATGAAACTGTGCAATGTGAACTCTATGAAGTGATTAAAGGAAGCTGAATGCAAAAACTCAATTCTGCAGAAGGGTGTCACCTCAGTGTCTTATGTCCTATTTCTGTAAGTGGAACAAAGTTAGAAGAATGTTGTTAGAGGAATGATCCCTGCCCTCAAATGTCTGTTTTTACATGACGTCCCAAATAGCCATTTCCAGGTAGCAATAGATACTTCTTTGAAAATCGTCAGATTTAAATGCACAATCTTATGGTCAAGCGAGGTGGGCTTGTGTTTTCATGTTTCCTTTCATCCAGCCATCCATCCATCCATCAGGAGTATTGACAAGGTCCATGTATCACTTAGCCCTGGGTTGTCAGGCCCTTCCCATAAAGCCACTGCAGCCTGGAAGATTAATGGTTGTCTTAAATGCACACTTAGAGAGTGCTAATAGCTGGACCTACAGACCTCTCTCACACTGCAGAGGCAAAGAAATCCTTCACTTGTTCATTTGTCTTCTAGAAAACAGCCTCAGAGTTTCCTGGCTCCCTTTCACTTGCTCCTTGCTCATGCTATCATACCAGGTTTAACTGATTTTTTTCTTTAGATTAAATATGATGTAAATATAAATAAAGCTCACGTTCTTGTTATGTTCCCCTCCTACTGTCCTCTTGTCTTTGCATTTTTTCCACACTCAGGTGCTGTAACTGTAACTTGCTGTTCTCTTTTCCTTTCAGTCACTGAGAAAACAGATCAGTGCACCTAGCTGACATCTTTCAGACACTTCTATTGAGGATAATAAAGGGGAAAAGACTAACACACACAGAAGAGTTCTAGTACCTTCTTGGACTTTTTGATAACCTTTCTTGAAAATTGTTACAAACACTCTTGTTTATGAGTTGACTTGTGAACCACTTTGGTGATCACCTTTTGTAAAACCAAACTTCGGCTTGTTACTAAATAACCAGCATCTGCTGTGTTTAGTGCTAATTAGCGCATATTAATCAGTTTCTGCCCCTGTGAAGAAATGCTTTACTGTAGTAGCATAATAAAATGACTAATGACACTATAGATTTACATACGCTTGAATAGTTCTGACTGTTAATACAGGTCAAAAAAAAAGATGTGTGACTGTGTAAAACCAGGTCTTTTTAATACTGCTATGAATAATAATCAGTCATTTGGCAGTGATTACATAAATGAATGCTTATTAGCTACTTCCTAGTTTATGAATGCTCAAGCAATGGGATCATTAAATTGTCCACAAGGAATTTATGGAGGGAAAGCTGCCACTTAATGGTTGAATAAGGACCTATTAAGTGTGTTTATAATGCTTTGTGGTTTATACTCATTGTTATAAAGCATAATCTGTCAAGTATATGAGCATCAATTACCTATACATAAATGAGGATGATCATTTTGTCATTTCAGGTTACTCTCTCTCTCTCTCTCTCTCTCTCTCTCTCTCTCTCTCTCTGTTTTCTGCCTGAGAGAGCTGAAGCGGCAGTCAATTAAAGTGCAGACACGTATTGTGTGTGTGCTCATGTTACAAGGAGCTGATGAGACGGCGCTTCATTCTCATTGTGTCAGATACTTATTCTAACAAGAAGGTCTGTACACGATAGATGTCTCCTCACCTGCCATTCAAACAGACCTTGATGAGTTGTCTTACCAGCATTTAGATTTTCTGTTGTGATTCTCATGGCCTTGAAGCATTGCTCAGTCTTGGTGGCCCAGCTGCCTAATCACAAGTCTCTCTTAGCTATTTTCTGTAAGACAAGATGACAGCTCTTTTCTGCCTCTTTAAGTACTAACTCTACTGTCACATTTTTCTGGTTTCGGTGAATATGTTTACTGAGAACCAGTGCAGAGGAATTTCCCTCATGTTTGTGGATTTTTATTTCATAGTCATAGTTTCTGCAATTACAGTATGTTAATCCCCACCCTCTATTAATCACCATTGAAAAGTTCTTCTTGTTGGGTTTAAAAAGCCTCTGAAACATATTTTAAAACATATGTATGTGTCTGTGTGTGTATTCTGATTAAAAAGACTGACAAACCTCAAACAGTAATAGTAGTAATGGTCCAATCATTGCTTAGCAGCTGAGGAGACATCCTCACCATGTGGATGACACCACTGGATGTCTCCAGTGTTTAGGCTAACATGCAGTAGCTGCTCTGTTCTCAGAAGTTAGAAAACCTTGTTAATTGATTGATTTGTAACTATTCTAATAATTAGAAGGCACAGTTAAAGTATTCTCAACACCATGTCGAATTGCTGCATATGATTACATAAGTTTGTTTCTTTATCAAATATATTGTTTATTTAATGTTTATGTTCTAAGCAGCTTTTAAAGACATTTTCTAAACATCACAGCTTTAAAGGTTTTGTGTTGACGAAATAATTATTGTCTAACTTTCTTAAAATCAAGTTTCAAAAGTTTCTAGTAGCAGCTGCTGCAATGGATCGTAATTTATCTCAGAATATGTTAAAACCCCAGGAATAGGTGTCACCTCTTCTGAAAAACACATTAAAGAAATGAGAACTTGCATGAACATGTCCTCATAACCTCAGCTCTCTGTTTAAAATCTGAATAACTGTAGCAGAAATAACTAAATTCTACACAGCAATACATGAATTAATGCTATTTTACAGTGTTCTGGGGTCATTTTAATGTTGTTATGCGAGGTGGCGTTTTCATACATCTTTAAACAGCTACTGTAGCAGGTAGAACAGATCAAATCTGCCACTGACGAGTGTCAGTTATGACTGAAAAACTGTCGCAAATTAGGAAAGAGAAACCTGTTTCTCTCTGCCTCTGTCTGAAATCTGGGACACTTTGTTCCAAACATGACCAAGAAATTCAAGTATTCAGTGGATGAAGGATAGGTGGTTCATGTGTCCACGTGTCCTTGTTAGACACTACACCTTATTTACTACAGATGGATTAAGAGAAAAGAAAATGTTTTGACCACAGTCTGCCGATTTATGGAATAGTAATGTAATAGTAGTTTAAAGTTGTGAGGATGAAACGTTGGTACTAACTGCACTAGACAAGAGAGGAAAATCTTAATCCTAGTGGCCTAGTAAACTCATGTTTCTTTGTATGTGTTTATTTCACTGGTGGATCTAAGAAAATCTCAAAAGTTCAGACTGTGCTCGAGGCTCACCGTCTCATGCAGAGCGTCATCACACTGACACTTACTCACTCACACAGTATAAAGGACGGAGAGCAAGAGTGGCACAATGATATGTTTATTGAGAGGCTTTGGATAATATAAAAGGTGGTGGCTGCTGGAATGTCACAACCATCGACAAAAAACATGGAGCTGAACTTCCTTATCTAGACACGCACACTGAAACACACTCACTCATTCCCACACACACACACACACACACACTCCTCCCCTCCACTTCCATCAATCCAAAGAAGAAGAAAAATCTTACAACAACGCACAGGACGAGACAGTATCACAGTTTGTACAAGCTTACTTCTACATGAAAAATTCACAGTAACACATATATGAAGGAGATTTTTTTGTAGGCACAGCAAAAACAATAAGATGTGTATCTCAACAACAACAAAATAATGATAAAAAATAAAACATTCTGCACATTTCATAAAGCCTTAGGGGCCAGATGGACTGAATCTTTACACTGGATTTGAGGTGGAAACAACCTCTACTCATAATCCACCGGGGCACGAGTGAAAGGTCACACAGACACACACCGGAGGAGTAAATGGTATACAGGTATATGTATTCAAGGTGAAGAGGGAAAAATGTCATGACATTTGTTTTCTCTTTACTGCTCCTGCCATCAGAGTAAGGACTCAGTTCATCTGGTAACCCCTGTATACATCTTTATATCATCTCTTCCTATACATATACGCATTTAGGATTTGCAGAACTTGGGACCAGAACATTTAATATAAATGCAATCCCATGTCAATCAGAATAATGGCTATTGGAGCATTTTAATGTCTACACTGAGCTCCACTGGTCTACGTCCAGTGGTGACAACACTTTGAAATGATCAAATACGAGTAAGTCACATACAGACATCATCACACACAGTAACGTGAGCCGTTTCTGCTCTTTTTATATATTTGCAGCTCACAGTTGAAAAAGTTCACTGTGTTGTCATGTCTGTGTAGAACACTTCAGGAGTAAGCTAAATATATAACAAGGTAATCATTGATAATTTAGCAGCCCTCTCTGCACACAGACACATCAAGAACAGCAAGACAGACCCCCACATTCCTTCTGACCTTGTCTTTGGAAAACCTTGTGCTCAAATAGAGAAGACAAGAAGAAGTCAGTGATGTTCTTCCTCTTAGGTTTTAAAGCATCTACTGTGGCATCTGGGCTATGAAAAACACAATAGTTCTTTGACAGGATGTAGCTCACCCTGTAGCCTTGTACTTTTTAAATGAGCGCTGCTGAGCTGGTGTTTTCGTTTATGTGAAGGGAAACAAGTGCATTTGTTTCACAGGGACCAGGTTTGTTTTTTTTGTTATTTAGTCAGTACCTTACAGAAGCCTCAGGGAACCACACAGTCAAACAAGGAAGAGCTGAGTCAATAAACAGTTTGATTCCACGCTGTTTGACAACACTGAAGAGGAGAAAAATTATTTAGAAACTGAGAAGTATTGCTGGCATTTAGAGTCAATTCCCACACAACTGCTCACTGGTAAAAACATCAGACTCAAAGATGTTTGTCTTAAGTTTGAACTTGAAATTCAGAACTTTTTAAGTTCTGATGTTATATTTTGTAAAATAATATAGCATAGCTACATAAATGTATTTACCTGAATCAGACTGAAATTACTAATACTGATCTATTCAAGACTAATTCAACGCAAATTTAATGGACATGACATTTTATATAAAACGCATAGATTGGTCTTGAGTGGTCGGGTGATGTGAAGATGCCATTCATACCGTACAGTATGAAAAGAGCGCAGCATTGGTCTAAAATCTTTATTTCATCATCACGAGGTAACAAGACCTGTCCCATTTTACAGCCCGCTCCACACATGGCTCATGTTTTGCTCAAGATCTACATACCCACTCTAGGTATTCCACAGTGCTTTATATCATAGTTAAGTGTCCGTTGGAGCTTTCAGGCAATCTTTGTCAACCCATACATCACATGATTACATTACATTACAGTACCAGTTCCATGTGCGAAGCTGAACTACCACTATAGTAATATTAAATGGAGCAGACAACAAACTGTAAATAAAAGAAGTCAGATACAGACTCCACTGTTTGCAGCATGGACATATTAATCACAGGGCACTACAAACAAGTAGAAGCAACAGGAATATATTTACCAGGTATTTGCCTGCTGTGTTTACAAATGTCGCCGCTCACACTGACTGATGACATCTTGTCATGGACTTATACATATTTGAGTTTATGAGTTGACAAGAAGTACCTGAATACACCATCAGTTGTTTATCTCGGTCCAGACAGTGGTCTCATTTAGGGTGAGGTGTAGGTTCAGTCTGACCTTCAAATCCTCTCGTCCTCTCAGGAACTGAATTTCATGGGCAGCAAACTTCAAACTGCTTGCAAAACATTGTAGACTTTTCTTTTAAATAATGCACATGAACAGTATCATTTAAGGTTTTTATACATGTAGACTGATATGTGGGACACTGAAAGCTGGTATTGTTTTTCATTTTTACACTGTCACTCTTCACTTTGGACTTTTTCTCTACTCGGAATGTCTGGCTCTGTGCTACTACAGTGATACTTTTGCTTCACATACAGCAGATCATAATCAGTGCTGGATGTTCAGTGGCAGTATTCTAAGCAACATTAGACAGACACAGCAGTGGGATGGCTTATGGAGAAGGATTTTTTTTTTAAATCCAAAACTTGTTAATTTGAGATAAAAATTTTCATCTTCACAGCTAAAATGGTTAATCACAGTGAAGGTGGTATTATGGTGCAGTGTTCATGTGTGTGAGTATTATCCTGCATAAGAGCCAGACGTGTTTGTTTGCTGTGTGCTTGTTTAGATAAGCCTGTGCCTGGATGTACTGCTTCCAATGTTTCTCACTGAATGTGTGTGTCAGCTGAGCAGATGGAGTTTGATTCCTACCACTGGGAAATCTCAATCCCACAATGCACTGGGAGCATCGCCAAATGATGAAGAAGCGGCAGCAGCAACAACAACAGGGAACCAATCACAGCTTGAACACTGAAAAAAAGTGCCTTCCCTCTCATCCCTGTCGCGGTTCCTCTAGGATCTGCCATTGTTGTGCTATCCATCAACATGAATTGGGTCTATAGCATAAGTTAATTTTCAACTGGTGCATAAAACACACACATGCATCACAGGCACAGTACAGATCACAAAGGAAAACTGAAACAGATTGAAGGAGGAGGGTTGGGTCCCGATCATTCACTTATTTGTTTCTGAGCAGACAAAAGCAAATTGAAGTGTCTGCAAATCCCAGTTTCAAAAATAACAAAAGCAGAGAAATTCCCAAGAAGAAAACCAAATGTCTATGACAAATTTAGACCGAATTTTACAATTGCTTCCTTTTTCCCAAATCCCCTCCCATCCATAGGAATGGATTGCTAAGTAGTAGGAAGAAAGGAAAGAGGACTTCATGTTTTACCAGCACCTTCATATGAACAACAGAAAAAAACATAGCTTACCATACCACTACAACCAGCAGTTAACACAATGATTTGGTAGTAACAAGAATGTAACAAAAAACATAAAGTGCTCCCAGTAAGTACGACAGCAAGACGATCGCAGAAATCATTGTGATGTGTCAAAGCAAACTAATGACATCACATTCTCCCACCACAGCAAGGCGGGTTCAAATTTGAAGAAAAAAAAATCTGATCACTGTCGTGATAAATGACTGTGTGTATGTGAGCCTTTGCCAGGGTTTGACTGATGTGATTTTACAGCCAATATACTAGATTCAGGTTCTGAATTGAATGTTTGAGCCCAAAAATCTTTTCGATGTTTGCCAAGACTTGTATTTTTGAAACCGCACTGAGTTTATTGTGCACAATTTAAGCGCTTTATTGAAAGCCAGACTACTGACATTAAGGCAGGGCAGATCACGTGTTGTCACGTTTTTCTACATGAGACTATGGAACAATTTCTCTAACCAGACAGCTATGATCGGGGATTATACGAGATCCATGACAGCAAATGCAAAGTATGTACCACAGCAAAATCCTTCATCAATGTAACCCTACGGTACTTGTATGTGTGCGTATATTTTTGCTTGCTCACAGTGGAAAAACAAACAAAAAAAGCCTTCTATCCCATGTAGCCCTTCTTTGGCGATTACAGAACAAAAAGGTCTTCACTTCACAAATAGCCAATCACAGTCCAGCGGTGAATGCAAAGATTGTCAACATAAATTGCTACAAACACCTCGACATGAGGTATGGACTAAGAAAAAAAGACTGACATGGAGATGTTGGCTGGTTGGACCAAGTTCAGAATCTACATCTGATCTTTTCTTAAGGATTTAGTCCCGGTGGTCGTCCTTTAGTCACATGTTACTGCAGACCCAGCAATTGCAGGCTGGTCTCCCATAGGCTCAGCTTCAGCTTGGGGTCAAAGGTTGGCGGTGTTGTCATCTCCCTGCACCCATTGGCCCAGTAGCCTCCTTCACACTCTCCCTCCAGGGCCGGTGACAGAGCAACGTAGAGCACAGTGGCAGCACCCTCTGCAGGAGTCTGAGAAAAACGCAAAGACGCACAAACAGTATATCTAAATTTTCAAAAATAACTGCATACCATGAGTGTATAAATATCAAAAGGAATTGGAGGGACAGCAAGACAACATGTTATCACTGCAAAAACAAAGAACATGTCTGTGTGTGTATTATATGTGCGTGTGAATGCCAGAGGAAGAATGGTGTCACCGTTTGTTAGCATCAGTGAAAAGAAGGCTCAGGGTACATGTTTGTGTGTGTCTGCATGCATAAGTGTGACTGAGTGTTAGTGTTAATACATTTTAACAATGTTCTTAGTGTCAGCTGAGAGACCAGGAGCAGGTTTCAGAGCAGAGAGGGGACTCACATCCTGCAAGCATCAACAGTACACTTGCATACTTTGTATGAAATAATACGTACACACACTGTGTTTGTCAGTGTGTGCTGTAGTACAATGTGTCCAAACATGAATTTTAATTCTACTTCTGAGTGAATTATTGTTTTACTTACAAGGCTAAATGTTTCAGTACGTACAGTAATACAGACAAAAACATGTATAACTTGTATTCGCCTGTGCTTGTCATTTGTTTGTTCCCTGTACATTATTCATTTTGCATTCATTGCTGTTCATGAACGGAGGAGTTAAAGCTTGGAAAAATACTTCCTCAAATGCTCTTTGTGAAGACAAAGAACAAAACTGTTTCTATGGCAACAAGTTGCTCATTGTAGCTTACCTGTTGCTCAGTGGTATCTGGAGTTTTCAGTTTTGTTCTCCAAGGACACAGAACTTTTTAAACAACATTCACCAATAACACTGACTACTTCCTCTGAATAATGATTGTGGCACACTTCCCAAATGTGCTGCTGTGCTGTTTTTTAAAGAGCATCAGAATAGTGAGCACCAAGCAGTTTTTGTCCAACACTAGTGTCTAATCACACAAAAAGACTGTATGTGCACACAATAGATTCTGACTTTTACATTAATGTTAAAAGTAGTCTGGATTGTTATTTTTTGATCATTAATTTTTGGTTGATTTTGGCTGATTCTCCTAAGCTCCATCAGAGTGGATGGGAATGGTCTGTCATGCTCACGTCTCTCCACAGATGATCTATGGTCTTTATTTATGAGCAGTGTTGGCTGGGCGCCTCAAAGACAGTAAGAAAACTAAAATGCCATTTGGCAAATACCAATCAAATAGGCAGATAGATTTCTGTTTCTGATCATTAATAAATTTAGGAAAAGCTAAAATTATGCTTTCATTTGACATTATGAGTTATGGCGTGTAAACTGATCATGAAAATCAAATTTTTATGCTTTTAACACAATGAACACACTTCAACACAATGAAGTGTGCAAAAAGTACAAATGTGGGTCCTGTTATTGGTTAGCATATGTTCATACATACAGTATAATTTTTATTTTTGAAAAAAGTTTATTTCAGTATCTAATAGGTATTTAGCTTTTTTATTATATTTTTAGTCCCTTTCAAATGCTGCTTCTTTGTTCTGTGATAAAATAAAGAACTGTCTTTTTCATTTTATATTCTAGCCTTTGGCTCTGCATGCACTATAAAACCCTTAGTGAAAAAGGTGTTGGAACAGGTAGGAATTTGTATTGTTGTGTGCGTGGGTGTGTGTGTTAACATCCCTTTTTTAGAAAGAAACCCTGTCTTATTGGTAAAAAGGTGGCCTCTTCTTTAAAAGGGGCCATCTTTTCTGCATTTTGTGTTTTGATGTTTTGTATATACTGTATATTATTGTAAGGGTGGGTGCCCACATTAAACATAATCGAGGACCATAGCTGGAGGTGATTGTGTCTTTGCATTGTAGTTGGTATTAAAATACCCAGGTTTCAGTCTGGACAATATGCTTTGTTTTGTTTTTTCTAAATGTTATACACCTTAATATCAAGCTGTAAGAAGTCCATGACTGGCTATCCATTTTGGGCTCCTGCAGATACAGCATCCTGCCCATCAGGTTAGCTGTAGCAGCTAACCTTGAGTGGGGGTTCTGCAAGATGTTAGAGCTGGTACATCAGCACAACTCCAGGAGCTGGTCTCACAATAAAATGTTACTAGAATTTCACATTCCATCTCCTCAACACCTCAATACCTCTGGTGTGTTACAAAGATAGTGGGGCAAACTCATCTGGCTTCTGACACTACATCTCAAAGCAGTTTAAGAAGAGTGAGCAAAGTCGGTTTGATGCCTTTTATACAGAACAGTATTGACGCAGTAAACCCATCTTGAAGGGGCAGCAAAAAATGTGATCATGACTCTGAGGCATCCCAAAGGTTGTGCTTAGAGACAAATGGCTGTTACAGCTGCTGTTTTGGACTTAAACACATACAGATTTCCTTCCATTAAATCAGCAGCCTGTTGCCAACTCGTATGCAAAAAATGCTTTATGTTGTATAATAAAATGTTGCAATAAATCCTGATGTGTCAATGCAGCAGACTAAAGTCAGAAAAGTATTCTACCTTGAAAAGCAGGTGAGCAATAATGCTCTGCACCAGATGGAAGGGCATCCAAAGGTGACAGTACAGAGCAGTATCCACCATCCCAGGATCCACAGCACATGAACTCACTGGGAAACCTCCACGCTGCAGCTCCTGGTGGAGGTGGGAGCTAAATAACAGCTGGGCCAGCTTACTGTTGCAGTAAGCAGCATGGGCTGAATAATGCTGGCTAATGAGGGAGAAAGAAATAAAGAATGTCAGACATCTACATGAAAACCAGGAAACGTACAGTAAGTGCCTCTGCTTATATATAAAAGATGATAAAAGGAGTAAACTTTCTCAATTCACTTCCACAGTAATTTAAACTTATGTTTTTATGAATGCTCACAGAAGATTTCCAGTGCATATATTTTAACCAGCAAAGTAATTTCAGTATCATGGTGGTGACTTATCTACCTACAGTAGCTCTAACTGATCATCGTGATACTGATATCCTATTGGAAGAATCCTGTCACTTATAAACGTCACGCTGAGTCAGGCAGTTTGTATGTATGTGTGCACACAGTGATGATTGAGCTCCAGTCTTGAAGGTAATCCAGCAACCACAAATCAAAGATGGACTTATTCTTTCTGTCTGTTACTTAAAACTGGGTCTAGTTTAAAGTTTGAAGTGTGTTACCATTTTAACATGTTTTTTCTTGTTTTTTTATGGGACCTGCGTGTGTGTGCACATCTGAGTGAGGTTTGTAGAAGCAGGACAAAGATTGTGTCAGATTGGTTCACAGTGGGACTGTTTAGGGTTGACTAGAGATATGGTGTGAAACTTTTAAAGCTATTTTTATGGGTTTATTCAACTGGATTATGTTAAAATTGCATGGTTATGCAAGACCAGCATGAAATGGGTATGTAACCTTGTTGTATTGGAGCAGCAGGTCAACAGCAGGTGCTGTTGCAGTTATTCTGCTGCTATCTCTGTAAGAACAGATGGAATCTGTGCCCTGTTCTTATGACGCTTCTGTACCCAACATGGGTCAGCCTAAATGTGAGGCAAACAAGTGGGGAAGGGAGACCGGGCTGAAACGAGGAGTTCCTGGGACAGGCTCTGTGTTAAAATTTCAGCCAGGGCAGAAATAAGCATCTGCAATGTTTGATAGCATGACATTTTCCATACAAATTCTGCAGATGTCAGATTTTTTTAATCCCCAAAAGGGGTTTAATATGAGACCTTTAAAAACATAATATTTTTTGTTATTATTCGTAAAGACCTCATCCAGTGACCCTAGAGCATGGCTACAGCCATGGGAGCATTTGGAGGTGGAAGAAATTTTTTATGAATTGGGATAATAAAGACTACTTAAGATTATTATTAGTTTTTATAGTTTTGTAGTATTTTTATATTTATTAGATGCTTTGACATTAAGCATGCAGCTATGTGATGAAACAACAAGATGGAGATGTTTAGGCTGCTAATACTTCTGGACAGTAGCACACCTAGTGGGGATGACACTGAGCCAACTGGAGCCAACAGTTGCTCACTAATGCCAGCTGAATCTGAGATTGATGCAAGAGCATCGAATGCAGCAACAATGGTGACTGACAAAATCCTTTAACAAAGTTTGTTATGTAAATGGTAAAATATGTAATGCATTGTAACATCCTGCTGTGACTGCTCGATGACACTAACACAGAATGCAGGCAGTTTATTTGTAGGCAACAATTCCCTCAATACCTACTGTACATATTCTGTATGCAGATGTGTGTGTAGGTACATGAACTTACTAGCTATTTAAATCATTTATTCTGATACGGCCGATGCGGTGGGCAGAGGAGGAGATATTGACCACACGGGAGAACTGACCACATTTCCCAGAATCCTTCAGTGTGTCTAGGAGGAGCCAGGTCAAGAGGAAATGGCCTAAGTAATTCACCCCTAAGTGTTGCTCAAATCCATCTTCAGTGCGTCCCTCAGGAACCAGCATGACACCAGCTTAACGCACAAATACAAAAAACTGTCATGTTCTGTAAGTGTATTACAAACACTTTAATGAGTTAAAATTCTCTGATATTCATAATATATCTTCAGTGATGAATTAAACACATAGACCAGAAACTTAACACATAATATAAAAAGAGCACATAATGACTTGTTGAAAAGCCAGCCAGTACAGCACATGCAAAATAAATTTCTACTTTTCTCACTGACCAATAGACTGCAATTAATAGACTACATTACATGCACATGTATATGTATATACTGTGAGATGTACCACCTACACAACTAGTCAAAAGTTTGGGCACATTTTCATCATGATACATTAATACTGAAGACATCCAAACAAACACATGTAAACACTTGTAATTATGTAGTAAACAAAAACGTGTTTAACAACCCAGAATATATTTTACATATGTTTCAAGTCTTCAAAGTAGCCACCTATTGCTTTAAATGACAAGTTTGCTCACTCTTGGCATTCTCTCAGGCAGCCTCATCAGGTAGTCAACTGGAATGGTTTTCCAACAAATTTTAAGTTGAGTTGCCAGAGGAATTGAGAACCTACTTGCTTTTCCTGGTGGAAAACATATGATGGTCCCACAAAGTGCAAACCAGATGTGATGGCATGTTGCTGCAAAATGCTATAGTAGCCATGCTGTTTTTGTTGACTACATAGTTACATATTATTGTCATATTTTCAGTATCTTTAGTATTGTACAATGTAGAAAAAAAGCCCAGCACAAGATGGTGTCTCCAGACTTTTGACATCACTCACCATTATTTACCAGGATGTTTAGCGGCAGGCCCCGCTGTTTGAAGTTCTGGACAAAGTAACGAACAGACTCCAAGGAA
>OMLM01007316.1:40093-73267 GCA_900302695.1 Helostoma temminkii | reverse complement strand
TGTGGAGCCAAAGTGAAACTCAATAGGCAGGAAGAGGGATCAATTTGCTTCCTCAGTAATATTCAATAGGTAGACAGAGAAATCTAAATCCAGACTCCTGCTGGAGCCCACACTCTGTACATCCCACCTGCACACTGGATCCTACACATACTATAAAACAAACTGTTCTCCAGCAAAAGACAGAAATAATGAAACACGTCTGCCAAGCTGGTGGTGTGATGTCCTCTTTTGTTGTAATTTATTTATTATTTTTTTGATTGAACGTTTCCTTAAAGGAAATTCACTCTATATTAAGCTTTAATATTCACTGAGAGTCTGTGCCAATAGGTTTATAATGACCACATATGATGTATTTTGTCTTTACACTTAACTGTGCTGCATCAGTGTCCTTGGTCTCTCACACAGTTATTTTTTTAATTTAAAAGCTGCATTAAGGTTTACAACACGTCTTCGTGCAGAAATGCTTTACTTTGTCCCTTGATTTTAACATGTGTTCTATTTAATTTCTTTAAATTCATAAATTAAGCATAAATGCAAATCCAAAGCGGTGCGCGGACGATTATTTTAAGAGTACAATGTGCACCACAGCTCTACACAAGCGTGCACAGGGCTCGGTTGATATGCATGATGTCAATGCGTATTGTCGAGTTGTTGTCCGCGGGTTAAATAAAGGTACTGATCAGTAACACGCTTACCTTTACAGGAGCAACTTCTGCAGCCGGTGCTGATGCAGGTGGCGGAGAAGCGAGTGACTGACGACAGAGAGACAGAGGAGAGAGAGAGAGAGAGAGAGAGAAAGAGAGAGGTGGCGCAACAGAAGTAGAAGGATGTGATGTTTATCCACGGTTTTTTTTCTCCTCTGGGTCTTTTTCCCGTTTTCGCTGATGTAATCACAGACGGAACAAATTGTGACATACAGTCAGACACATACAGGAACAGTCACAGCACCTCAGTGTGGTAAATGTTCTTCTCCCTCACATGGGAGCATCAATACAGAGGGAACAGGTGGAAAGTTGGAGCTGTGGGATGTAGGTGTGACTAGATCATTCCAGTGTCTTAAGACAAATCTGATAAGGCCACGTCCAAATGTGTGTTAATGTGGAAAACCAGGTCGAACAGCACAACAGCTTTGGTGCTGCTAGAAATACTAGAAATACCTATGGAAATAGCTTACTACAGTAGCTGCCATGTTTCAGAGCTCATCTGCTCCTGGTTCAAGATCATTGTGAGACCAGTACAGTAGGTGTAGTGTAATATACTACAGTTATTATTTCAGTAATACTCCATTACATCAACATTTTGCTAGCTCAGTGCCTTTATTTACCAGGAGTAAAGCTACAGTAGTTTTATTCTTAGTGAAAAGATTCTTTAAAATGATTCTCAATGTGTCACTTTGTTTCAACCCTGGCTTGTTCACAAGGTGTAACCTAAAGACAACCAAGAGGCTTCAATCTTTTTGTGAACTCAAACATAATGAGGGTAGACACAGGCCAGGCAGACAGGCGTCTGTATTTGTATGCTACAGACAGTACGACAAGGCTACAGCAGAGCCTGCAGAAGAATGGCTTTGTGGAGGAAAGTGGATTCATTTTGATTCTTGTACTACTGCTAGCTTAGGCTGCATGTTTTGGCTTTGGGGGCAGTAACACTTGTACAGCAACATTGCAGTGATATAAGAAGCTATTTTCACACATGCACTGAAACCCCAAACATATCTAGATCAGGGTGATCTGCATATGAGAAAACACATGTTCAAGTGAAATGGTTCAGAGGTTACCTGGACTTTATCTGTGCACGATGCCTCTCGCTGCAGCAGCACAAGTATTTCAAAGAGCCATGTTTAGGTGGCACCACACTCGGCCTGGCATATGACTACAGCATCTTCTCTGTGACAACTCAACTATTCATTTAAAATGAGTACTCGCACTCAGGTCTACTGTTTCCATGAGATTCACTAGGCTGGTGAGGTTGCAGGTCACAGCACAGAACAAATCACAGTAAGACAACAGGCCTGAATGTAACCCAGAAGCAAGATGTGCAGGATTTTGATTTGTTAAGGTGTGAGCTGAGGTGATGCATTCATTTTGCTACTGAGTAATTATTAATGTAATGTTATTACTTTTTTAATGGTAATAGCGATAATGACTATATCCACTGTAAGTCTATGGCTTTGCTTTACTGTGTATATGACCTGCTACAGAGGGACCATCGAGAGCAACCTGAGCAGCTGCATCACTGCCTGGTTTGGCAACTGCACCGTCTCGGATCGCAAGACCTTACAGCGACTAGTGAGGACGACTGAGAAGATCATCGTGGGAAACTGGACTGATACATACATACACACACACTCTCTAAACACACAACTCTGCACACACTGCTGTTTTGCACACCATTGTCTACCTCAATGACAGTGTTTACACTTTAAATATTATTTATCTTACTTGCATATGGACAGTTCATCTTTGCACAACATGTGTACTGGTAAATGTTTATATGTTTATTGTACAATGGTCTTCACCGTTGTGAATGGAAGGTGATGAAAAAAATAAGTTGATTTATTTTTATGTATGTCGACTTCAATCGAGATATGAATTAAGCACAAATGGTAAAAGGAAGGAACTACAAAACAAGGCACCAGTACTTGACTCTTAGTGTAAAATTAACACAACATGGTTAACCATTTGGCAACTGATAGCTTGGTCATGATATAATGTAACCCATATTATTAGAACCAGACTAAGTTGAACTTGATTCCTGGTAAAAGCCACAGGTCTATTTCTAAAGCTGACAAAAATGTGTCTTTGAAAATTTACATTCAGCAAATTTTAAACAAGATTCAAATTCAAATTAGATCCAATATATTGTCACTAATACAGGGTCATTTGTCTTTGTCGGGGTTTGTGTACTTATAAGAAGGAAGGAGAGAAGAAACGGCTTAGAAATGAGAGGAGACAGGTAGAACAAGACAGCCTTTACGGATTTAATAAGGAACACTGAGCGAGCTAAACCAAGGCGGGTAGTCAATATGGATCAGAAGGCTGCAAGGGGAAGGGGAGAGCAGAAGCGTTTATGTTTGTGTGTGTGCGGTGGGGGTATTCACAGGAGGGGAGCCAGAGTAATAAAGACAGACGAAGAAGTAATCAATGCCAAGTCCAGAAAGACAAACATTTAGAAATGAAGTGCAGTCCTCCTCTGTGGTGACAGTAAAACGCAGTCGTCCAGAGCGTCTGCTGACATTCACAGTCCAGTCACACAGCAGTAAGCAGCAGATTGCACAAGACTGAGGAAACTGTCATAACATGGCAAGTACTGAAAAAGGAAATGTCACATAGGTAAACAGGTATTGCACTCACACAAGCCTATGCAGACATAACTTTTCATTCAATCTGCTTGAAAACATTTCAAGTACACTGATTAGATTAATACATTTATTTTTAGTCATGCTAAAGGTGTGTAAAATGTGGACAAAAGCCTTGCAGGCTTTCCACAAGACTTTGGAGTGTTTCTGTGGGAAATCGTGCCCCTTCATTCTGTAGAGCATTTATGAGGTCAGACACCGATGCTGGACGAGAAGGCCTGGCTCTTAATCTCCGTTCCAGTTCATCCCAGAGGTGCTTGACGGGGTTAAGGTCAGTGCTCTGTGCAAGACAGTCGAGTTCTTCCACACCGAACTCATCAAACCGTGTCTTTATAGACCTTGCTTTGTGCACTGGGGCACAGTTATGTTGAAATAAAAAAGGGACTTTGTCAAAGTTACCACAAAGTTGGAAGCATAGCATTGTACAAAATGTCTTGGTGTGCTGAAGCATTAAGGTTGCCCTTCACTGGAGATAAAGGGCCTAGCCCAAACCTTGGAAAACAGCCCCATACCATTATTCCTGCAGGTGTGGCCAAATACTTCTGTGCATATAATGTATGTCACTCTGTCTGTAAGCCATTGTTCCCAGTGGATAAATCCTAATAACATAAATATGAAGAACATATTCTTCTCAAGGGTCACTGGGAAGGGACTTGTTTTCTGCTTGACCCAGTGTTCAGATGTGTTAAGTCAATCAGAAGCTGGACGATACCATCTCAGGTGAGGGTGGAGTGGGGAAAAACAAGGTTTGTGTCCAAAATCAGCCACTATTCTCGTACTCTCTACTCCCTATACAATGCACTCGCTAATCATTGTCATATTGTGGAATCATTAAGTGTTTGAGATGTGAATTATGCTACTTTTGCATAGCTGCAGAGAAATGCATCCTCTAACCTTACCCTAACCCTGACCTTCTAGGGCAGGGAGCTATATGAAACCCAAGTCAACCTCGGGGAAATACATGTATATAATGTATAGCTTTTAGCTAATATACACTTTTGTTAAATGTTAGTGCACATGATGACAACATGTAGAGGTTGTCAAGTTGTGTACATTTCAAAGTTCCTGGGAAAACTATATCCACTATACAGAAGTCCAGGCAGAAGGTATGGTCAAAGAATAAGTAGGTAATCTGAGCTAAGATGCAAAACAGAGAAGAGGTTCAACACCAGAGCCAGGCTGAAGGCAGAAGGCTGAAGGCTGAAGACAAATCAAGAGAATCAGCATCAGGTCATAACAGAACGCTCAGTCGGACTAAAAGGCTGGAGAGCAATTTCTGCATTTCAGAGCCAACAATGTGGTGAGTCATGAATGCTGGCAGTCCTGCTTGTAATGAATGAGAACAGGTGTAACAGGTTAGGTTAATTGCTGAAAATAGCTAACTGGAGTGGGGATGACAGGAAATCAGAGTGAGGGACTACAAAATAAAGGCGGGGAGCAGAAAATAAAGCTGGTGGCAGGCAGATCAGGCTAAAACTGTGACAGCCATATAGTAAATATGGGGTGATTTCAAACACAGATGGTATCTAGCAGCTTCTAATTGACTGAACTCACCTGATCCACATGATCAACAATGGCTAGAGCAGGGATAGCTAGAAAAACAAGCAAGCCTTTACCTTCAGGAACATGGATTCTCCACCTGCACCATTAAATGATTATACATCTGATAAGGGGTTAAAAACAGCACTTATGTCCCAAGAATGTGTCTGTAAATTTCCATGCTAAAAAAACATGACATTTTTCACTCAGACCCTTTCTCAGTAACAACTCATATTAAGCCGATCTCCCCTCCTACTGGGTGACGTGTGCCTCGCGGTACAGAAGGGTCATAAGGACGGAGTACAGAGTCTGTCTGCAGATGGCAAGAACACAGAAGTACAGTGTATATATGTAGTTTTATTTTCAGTGCACCACATAACCATGCCGAATCCAACATAATAGACCTATAAAAATTGCTTTCACAGTTTCACACTATGTCTCCATGACATCCTGAATGATCTGCTGTGAAACTAGCTGACAACTTCTCCTGCTTCTGAGTTACCTAAAAAGCAATAGTCCGATGTGCACACACACACTCATACAGAGCCAGGATGTCATCTCAAGCAAGAACGTCACAGGATTTCTGAATGTACCATTCAGTCACTGGTTTATCTTAGAAAAAGGATTTTGCATAAGATGGGCTCTTTATTTTAAACATTCTTCTTCTGACGATCGTGGACACACTCATTTGAATCCAGGTACATTGATATTCCTTTTCCACAAGCACTGACCCAATTTGTTTCATATCTCTAAGTCATCATCATGCTGAGAGTAGACACTTGAATCTCACTGTCATCATCTTATTAACTGGGACCACCCCTGATTCCTATAAGGTGATCGCCTTTCTAACCTACTCTGCTCGGTTGACTCTTATTTGGTCAACTTTGTGCTAAACATTTCACAAGCAGTTATTTCTGTTATGACTAAGTGGTCTTGGTGTTTGAGCTACTCTAAATAACTTGCAGTAATTGGGACAGGCCATCTGTTTAAATCTGAATCTGTTTCCACAGCATGCTTCGAATGTCCTCCTCTGATCAGGAGTCTTTTCCTCCTGCTGAAGTGAAAAGTGCAGCTGTGAGTTCAGTGGTGCAGATATAACAGCATTACATCATTCTCCATTCCAAGCATCTTCAAGTTAAAGTAAAACTTTATAATTAGTGTTTGGCCAGTCAGAATAAAACCAGACCAGAGAATTTCAGCAATGTCTCTGTTTGCTCTTAAACCCCCTGAATACCCACGGACCATGAATAACCATGCACCCACACAGGTGTGCTCCTTTATCTGGGCTGATTTTCTCAGGAACATCTAGGTGTGAAAACATGCCTGACTGACACAGCACTAAATCCCTTATTAAATTTATTCCCTTATTTGTTTAAGTGAAAACACCTGCTGAACCTTCTTTAAGGTATTTAATTGTAAACGCATTTTAAAATTTCCTCACAACATGTGGCTGGACTACTGCAAAGCAAGAACTACCACCCTTGATGTATTTATCTTCTTATAATGACACAGAAAGAAAAAGACATCCTCTTCTTTTCCACCCTCTTGTTGTTCTGTGACACTCATATCTTCATATCTTTGTTAACTGACAGTAAGGAAAACCTTCTGGCAGTAAATTTCCTTAGTGGTAAAGTCACCATTTTCCTTAATCTGAAAGTTTGCCTTCCCAACTAAGAACTGAAGTAACACTGATCAGATGACATATAGTTTATCACTGTATACTCCACAAAGATACAGCACCAAGGTCTGGTTATTTAGCAAGCAAATGCGTTATGCAGAAGCTGACTCATACTTTAATAATACAACATAATGAATTTCATTTCATGGCCTGTGATTGCTACACAAAGGCTGGTATCAAGACATGCAAATATATTTCTGCACAAGTCCATTTGTCACTCATTTGTGATTTATTCTGTATTTCATGCTTCTTTTTAAAACACTTTGTCTTCTTAAGGTAAGTCAAACGACTGGTGTGCTGCTCAAAATGAATAGCTATCAAACTAATGTCAACTTAAATTCTCTGTGTGTGATGAACTTAGTGCCGAACACTCTCAGAACCACAGGGACAGAGTAATTATTGGTTAAAAATAAACCAAAATAAAATGTCTCTGTGAACGTCTCTAGTGCTTTGACCTTGTTGCAGTTCTCTAAGTGCTTCAGCCATGTAGTTAATGCAAATGACAAAATTAATCAGATTAATTAGATTTAATTAAACAAAAATTAATGTACTAGGTCAATAGTACTTTGTAGTATCTCCCACAAAGCATTTCGTGAAGCAGGTTATTTAAGTTTCTCCCATTTGAACCTCAGCTGCTTAAAACAACACTGCAATTTTTAATGAGATTCTGTTGTATCATATGAAAAATGCTGTTTCTTTGCATAAAAGTTTTTATTTTAATTTGTGTATTTTTATGAATCTAACTACTTGTCTCCCAAACATTAATGTATAGTATTTGTAAAACAGCTCTTAGCAGTTAAATTAATTTTCATTCATTTTCAGTTTAGCACAAATTTGCTTTCCATGAGCATGATTGTGTCAAATGAGAAAAAATGATATAAACATAAGGTTGGAACCAGGCAAGCTTTATTTGTCTTAAACTGAGAGAAAAAACCCTCATTCCTGCAAATTACACATGGTCAGAAAGGATGAAAACAAACTGTTTAGACTCACATTAAAATATATGGTCAGTGCTATTGAGTCAGTCAAATGTCACTGGACTCAAATTAAAGACGACCATGTAAACTTTAACATTTCATTTTACAATGTAAAGACGTCTTAGATGGACTGCGTATAGTGTGCACAGTATGATTTACACCCAAACCACAGTTTGTCTGCATTGAATAAAGGAAGTAAATATTTCAATAAGTGGTTCAATGCATCAGAGCGCTATTTTCTCTGTCCTGTGAAGAACATTGCTAGTTCAGATTTATTTATATCAGACAGAAAAAAAATAAATAAATAAATCAACGCAGCTACATAAATCTGTGTATGTCTGTGTGTGCTCACTACACAGCATGAATGCTTAGCTTTGGCTATTTAAATAAACATCCCAAAACATTGCAAAAGCTCTCAGCTGCTTAATGATATCCTATGCAGTTTTCACAAATTCAGCAAATACTCATAAAAGAACCTAACACTGCAGTTAACTTGCTACACTGTTTTTTTTCCATAGTACAACAACAGTAAGCATAACATTTTTCTCCTTAGGTCTAAAAATGGCTACAAACGATGCCCCCTACTGGGCACAGCTGTTAATATGCTACAAAACACGACTTAAAGAATCTTCGTTTCTTAAAGTCACTGTGCAACACGAGAACTTCAGTGGGAGCAAAACTGAAAAACCTCATGTGATTTCTGTTCTGTGTGCGCATGTTAAAAAAGTGAAAAACTTTAATAGAAGTACATGGACATCTCTGTACCACCTCTGTGCCTACGCCATGATATCGTCACAGTTTTAGCTGGAGGCAAACGTGTCCACGTCAGGTTACATCTACACCTACTGAATATATTATCTTGCTGCAGTGCCAGAGCTGAAGGAGTAACAGCTCCAACTTTAAGGTTTGTCTCTACTGCTAGTAGAAGAAAACACACAAACACACCATTGGATAAAAGACTGGACTGAAGCCTTGGGCATCAATACTACACTTTGTAGCTCACTCAGGTATGTTCAATATTGTGTATTGCTGGGGGATATAAGTCTAAAAGTTACTTATATCCCCCTGACATTAATCAGATATTGAAAAAGAGGAACATTTAGCTGATTCCTCTTTTAACTTTCTAAGCCCGTTCTCTATGTCCTGAATAGTAAGATAAGAACATAAAACTCATTAGCTAATGAGAGTTACAAGTGAAATCATCTAATATCATTCCTCCTAACTGTAGTTCCTTTAGACACACTCTACAAACACAAGAATGTTTGGTGAGCACCTCTGTCCAAGCTTTTCTCGTCACTAAACCATAGTTGTCTTTGTTTTTTCTCCGTGGCAACAGCCAGTACTAGTTCGACTGTGGCAGCGAGCAAAATAGCAAGATGACATTTTGGCAGGTGATTTAATGTCAGTCCACAGGTTATTATTGGTGTGTAGCAGCTGGGAAATGTGGTCCCAGTAATGCTCCCAGTCCCAGAGAGCAAGTGACTGTACATCTCCAAACACTCATGGTTAAATACAAGACAACAAAACCTCCTGGCCGAACCCTTTTCTAAAACTTATGTTTCTGTGCAACTAAACTGCAACTGCGATTCCTTTTTTGTGGTGAATGTATTAATTATGTTGTCATACAATGTAATTTGTGAAAAAATTAAACATTACTTTAATTAAGTTGCAAGGAGGTGGCTGTTGGGTGGATACGTGCGTATACTGTTTAAGACCACAGCCCTGCGTTAGGATTGGTTTAGGCATGAAAAGTACTTTCGTTAGGTTAGAAATAGATTTAGTTTTTGTTTGGATTTAAATGCAGACTTTGTGTGTGAAGTGACTTTATCTCGACCCACCTTTCCCTGACCCTAACCCAGAGCTGTGAATGCCTGAACCCAACCATAAAACATGTTTGGAGTCACATATCTGGATGCTGAACTGAAAGGATATTTTTGAACATTTAATTGATATGTTGTGTATTTGCATTTTGTATTTACGTAAATTGTAAACATAGGATCATTAAGTTAACAAAAAACATAATGCAGTACCAGTTACGTTCCTCATAAAAACATATTTGTGACTTTAGTTCAGTTGTACAGGAACACTAGAAGTGAAGCCTGGGTTGCCTGGCCAGTGTTAGTGAACATGTGTAGGGGGTTATTTTGCTTCCAGCTATGCTTCCCTTTCAAAAAGTCATATTGTTTGCTAACTGTAAAAGGGGTTATAGTGATTCACAGTTAACACTGCAAATTCCTACAGCCAGTTTCCAAAATCTTAAACTGTAGTGCAGGTTGTTATACAGTAGCTTCACATGGTTAATGAATGAAGTGTTCAAAAACCCTATACACAGTACTGCAGGTGTAATGTTCATACACATTTAAGACATACATTTTGCACAAGAAGTGTGCAGAAAATGCAGATGTATAACTGTACTTCAATATGTCAGCTGATTACATTAATATTAGATTAAAGCAGGAGGCAAACTGGAATGCAAGGCCATCTGTCACAGTGCACTGAGGTTTCCAGTTCACTTCCCATGTTCACTGAACACTGCAGTTTTCTTTCAAATATTTCCCATACAAAACCAGGAGGATTCGGATTCCATGTAAGATCTGTCAATTCAGAACAAAAAAATATCATCCAAATGCATAAAAGTTATAAAAATTAATCTTTCACAATATCATGGAGTACTTTAAAAAAAAATCATGTTGAGATAAGGGACCTATCAAAATCTATAACATTCCCACCTTGTCACATATTTTCTGCAGGTTTAGTTTAAATTGTATTTTCAGAAACTGAACAGATCAAAACTGAATGCCAGCAGAAAATGACTTAAACAGGTCTGGTTTCTCATATCTTCATGTATCGTTAGCGTATGTACACATTTTATTCACATTTTGCTTCTCAGTTACACGGTCAGAGCTTCAAATATCCAGGCGTCCATTTTGATTGTAGGATGTGTGATCAACAGGGAAATGAATAGTCATTTCGATCAGATAACGGAAACGTCCTGAAGCTCCCACAGAGGCTCTCCAGCTGTGTCGATGATTTAAAAGTGTCTCAGTTTTGTCCTCAGGTTCATTCAACAAAGTGTTGAACATTCATCCTCAACGTTTCCCACGGAAAATACAAACACTTTAGAAAATTCAATAGCTAAAACACTTCAAACGTACTTTATTATTTACACCCCATGATGGACATAAAGAGTCACTAAGAATGTAGGAGAGAGGGAAGAAAATCATGTGGATGTGTATAAAGGGTTGCATTTGGAGTTTAGGATAAATGCTGATTATTACTACTACCTAAAATTGTAGAGATTACGCTTTGGCTTATTTTGGCTTGATAAAAAAATTATTTTTTCAGCGTATGCAATTCCTATTTTTCAATTGGATCTTATTGTCTGTACACATCTTAACGTCTGGGTAAAGTACAGTTATATATTGTGTAAAAACACATTAAACATGCTAAAAAATATTGCTGAGAGTGTCTTTAAAGTCTGTGAACTATATTGTACTCATTTGTGGAGTTAGACGGGGTAAACAATTTCTGTGGTCAGGATTTTTTGGGCAGAACAGAACGGAAGCTCGATGATAAACTGGAGCCGCCAAACAGATGAGAACCTGGAACTACTGAAAACCCTTAAAATCCCACTGAGATTTTAGCATTGCTACTGTAAAAACTAAAATTCCAGCCTTGGAACACAGCCTTTTTCAGTTTGTGTAGCTTACCTGATTATAGACTTTTTATAGCAGCCTTTAAGGTACATCATTTCCCATTAGCTCTAGGCATCCACAGGCTAAACGTCACGGTTCAGCAGAAAAGGTGAGTCCCTGTGTTATTCCACAGGTGAGTAGAGTGCTCAGGCATGTCTGAAGCAACAGCAGGAAGTTTTTAGACAGAGATTACAGCCAAAACAATGAAATGACGACTTCAGAAGAGTGTTGTGAATATGGATGAAACAATGCGACTAATGCCCCTCTGCTGCTTTCAGAGCCATCACCAGACATGTCCCCAGCATTTCCGAGCAGAGAGCACTTCTTATTTTAACATCAGTTTTAAACGTTACTTTAATTACGTTACGTTAATGGTGGTTATCGCATCTTCCTGTAGTAGACAAACTCAAAACGCATTTATTACTGCTTTGACTTGACTTTAAACATGTACCTAAAATAAACAGATGGTTTTACATTTTTTACATACTGATCGGCCACAACACCGCCACCTGGTGGACCTAAAATACAGTCTGTCCACACACAGGCTGCATTTTAGGTCACTGAAAAATGGGACCTTTTAGAAAACTCCTTCCAGGGTGAAGATTTCTGCACAGGTTTCTCATGTGGTTGACATCAGATTCATCAAAGTCATATTTGCTTATGATGTGATTTTATTCAATGGATGTAGCCGAACTGGTGCTGTATTAATGCTGCACATACAAACAGTCCTGAACTGCTGATGAACCAAGGTATCAATTCTTTTACTAAGTCACTGTTAGCAAACAAGAACCAGTAATAATTGTTTGATCTTTCTTTCATTCTTTTCTTCTGATAAGCCTAAACGGCTTAGTTTGGGTTAAATCTCCACCTTCTTGCGTCATGTGAGCATTTTTAAAAACACTGCTCTGTGGAAATGCCAATCCCTGAAAATTATGTTCCTGTACAACTGCACCCTTGATTATGTTTTTATAGCAAATGCAATCATTGTTATGTATATTGTAGAAAGTATTTTTTTAATGAATGATCCCTACATTAACAAACCGAAAGCGAGTTGCCAGGAGGTCGTTGACAGGACTGGACTGACAGACTGGACTGTGAGATCGAGTCCAAAGGATCGGTGTGAAGCTGGGTTTGGGTAAAACATGCACTTTGGTTACCAACCAATTGCATTTTGGGCAAAATTATATCACAGATGTTGTTTGTGCAGTGTCCCCCAGAAAATTTTCATATAGGTGGCCAGATGGGGCCAGTGAAAATCTGAGGGTGGCACATCAAATCGGTCCTCCTCGTGCTAACTCAGATTCTGTTAAACCCGTGCATTGCCTGCCCTTTGATTCTTTTTGATTAAAAAGACAATATGCATCTGACACATTTACCAAAATTCTGAGAAACACACAAACATTGCAGAAAAACACTAGTTTTAAATTATTTTCAATATAGCTTGAGTTATTGTAGTTGTTTCAACACCTTGGCTGAAAAAAAAATATAAAATACTATAAAAAAATTATATATCAGTTTTCAAAAACGAAAATGAAAATTCCTTTAAAATAATAACAAACAACAAAGAAAAAAATCTTACACCTTAATTCATCTGTTGCTCTGTCTTTTGGCAAAAACATTCACAAAATCATTAAGATTTATGCTCTTTGCTCTTTATTATTATTATTTTATTCATTTGCTATTTATTTACTCATGATTTATTTATTGGGTTTTGTATTAATGCTTTGATTGGAGATGACTGTAAGGTTTGAACTGAATATGATTTATTAAGGTGGGTTGGCCAGCAGTTGGGGACACCACTGTGTTTGTGAAGAGCCAACTGTAAAAAATTTCAATAACGTCTCAAAACTGGATGTTGCAGTGCCAGATCGAACTGTTTTGGCGAAAAACAGGATGTTTTAGATCTGATATTTTGGTAAACAAAAATAAACTGCCTGTGTAGGCTGTTAGGCTGGAAATATACCTGTTGTAGACCGACATATGTACGTAGTCATCTGCAGGTCAGACACATAGGGACAGACAAGGGCCTAAAGGAAGTGGCTAAAGAGGAAGTCTCTTCTTCGTTAACATCCCTTCTTGGATGCAGAAGAAGAAGAAGAGGAAAAATTTTGTTTTTTACAGTATGAGAAGAAAGAATAGAGTAATCCAATGAGAAAATTATTGTACTGTTTGCACTGCGGATTGTACCTCGATTAAAAACAGCAGAGACAACAGCATAAATGGTGAGTGAGGCCCTTCAGTGTTGGATTTTTGTGGAATTGTCTCCAGGATGAGTGAAACATTAGGATTTTATCATGTGCACAAATTGTAGACCTGTGAACTGACACTGGACACTGTCTGACAATGTAGTTAATAGCAAGTACAGATACTCTCACTTATACTCTGAAAAAATGTCTATCAGTTGTTTACTTTTGACTGTGATCCAGATAATTTCTACAAGCTTGTCTAGTAAACTGAACTGGTTTATTTCAAGCTCCTTAAGAAACTAGCAAATATGCTGAACACATATGCTTGGAACTTAGGGGCCCTGTACATTGTGCACGTTTAGATTTAGGCCCCACATTAATATTGAGTGTTTACATTTGTGGTTATCAATCAAAAAAATGCTGATTCAAAAATGACACTGTGAGACACATCCATTCACTCCTGATTCAGGACCTTTTCTAATTTATGATGTTGTCAGAAATATATTATGTAATTCTTGCATATTGTTAAATAAAACATGATACACTAGCAAATAAGATATTATTTCTTCATAATGAAGTAAAAATGAAAACAGTTACAATCTGAGAAAAGTCTGAGCTGAGAATAAACTAAATCTGCACGAGTTTGTGTGGAATTTCCATTACCACTGTGACTATGATGAAGATAATGATGATGGACACCAGCTCATAATTTTCCTTTTGTCTGTGGAATTCAGTCTTAGACATGAATATTTTAGTGGAATTAAATATATTTTCATTTAGTCCTTCTTTATGAAAAATGGAATTTAGATGGTTTTAAATTGAAAACACATATTTTCTTTCTTTATCACATTTTAAATGTGTGAAAACGTTATCACACACCAGAACAGAACTTATTAACGTATAAACCATGAATTACTTTTCAATTTCAACTATATTGCAAAACAGCGGTTTCTGTGTAATGTGTCACAAACACCAGCATCAAATGAGAATCATAGAGTTGAACCAGTGCCTCATCGGCTGAGTGTAGATTGTGCTACTGTACATTTACAATTGCAGGTGTTCTTCCTTTTTAAATCTACCATCTGTAATCTCTCTAAAGAAAAGGTCACAACAACAGCAGCTGTTACGCAGGGATGTCCTCTCATGGTTTCAAAATATATTTCAAATAAATTAGGATTAAATAAAGAAATAATCTCCCCCTTGAAAAATCCATGGATTAAAAAGAAGATCTAGGTCTTTTCAAATATCCAAATTTAGTTTGATGAAAGGGAATAATGTTTATAATCAGATTTATTTGTTGTCTTTTTGTGAATGGAAAACGTTTTGGAAATGCCTCAGCTTCCTGCTTCCTGTGCTGCTTTACACTGTTGCCTGTGTATCGCAGCCATGATGATGAATGTACCCGTCAGAAACCACACAAACGTCTTGTTGCTACTAATCATTGTATCCCTCACTCCTCCCCTCCCATGTTTTCTCCCAGCATGATCAAAGTTTTGTTAAGTGTCTGTCTTCATCTCAGGCTCAGCATCAGCAGTAAGTCATCCCTCCTCCCACCTGCCTCCCCTCTTTTCTTTCCTCCCTTCACCTCTTTTTTGATCTCCTTAACCTCACTCACCCACCCAACTCTAGCCCTCCTCCCACACACTTCCAGGAGACAAGATTTGTTATTTTGTGGTGTGTAAGAGCCTTAACAGAACCATATAACCCCTCCCCCCAGCTGCATTTTCCCTCCCATTCCCTGCATATGTAGTCTAGCATGGTGAAGCGCTCATTCGCATGTGCGCGTGGTAGCGTGGAGGAGGCACGGCAGAGGGTGGTGCCGCCATGGGCAGGGACTGAGGTGGGGGCCCACTCGGATGAGGGTGGGGCTGAGTGTGGCTGTGGGCATGGGGGGCCCTAGGTAGAGTGGAGGTGGCAGCTGGATGAAGAGGGTGTGGATAGGAGGAGGAGGTGGAGGAGGAAGAGGCTGGCTGGAGCTGGTAGCTGGCTGCTGATGAAGGCCCAGAGGATGAGGGCGTCGCCTGAGAGCTGCTGCCCCCCTTGGCAGTTGCCTGTGGAGGTGGAGTCTGGTTGAGCTGGATGGAGATGTCAGAGGAGACGTCAGAGGCGCTACGGCCCCGCTGTGGTGGAGGCCAGGAGTCAGGATGTAGGAATTGGCCGCTGTAGTCGCTGCATTCAGACATACGGGGGCGGTAGAGAGCGGGATGGGGCCTGTACAGCTCCTCCTCAGCGTAACGCTTCATAAAGAGGTAGACGGACATCACTCCCGCACCCTGATAGATAAACACAGACACTGCTTAGTGCAATCAGAAATGAACTCACTGGATTATCTAGAACTCGTTCCAAGTTTTATGAACACTTCCACTGCTGGTTGTTTCTGGCTTCTGCAGATGACTGATCTCGAGACCCCTTTTGCTCCTACTGATACTTTATTCATCCTAGTTGGGAACTAGTTGTTGGGCAGCTGTACATCAGGTTTGTGCTCACCGATAAATTGTATTGTCAAACTTATTGCAATATAAACATGCGCAACACACACATATTGCAAAAGACTACCAAAAACGTGACATGATAAGTTATTTTGTTTGCAAACCCATCACGAATGTCACATGACATCACTGCTTGATGTTGTCAAAAGAAATATATATATATATACATACATATAATCAGGGTTATACTGTACAGTACATTTGGTTGTTGAGCAATCCTAGGTTCACTGCACTTTCAAAATATTCTTACACTGGAGTGAAGAAACACTCAAATTAAGTTAAGCTTTGATTTCATTCTTTTAAATAACACATTCATTGCAGATTTAAGTGTTCCACAAGTAAAACCTGTGGGAAGACCAGCTCTCTGGATTTCTTCAGGAAATGATGCATATTCCTACATATGTTTGCATATTTTAATCATCTTCTTCTTTCTATCGTCTTTTGGTTTTATATGTTTTCACCTCTCTTGCCTGATTCAAACATCTCACTCCCCCTTCACCATGAGAGGAATTTATTCTATGAGTTTCTGTTATCTTTGTATGCTGGTGCAGATGTGTATACAAGATGCTTTACATGTTTTAGGAAATATTTGGAAGTGATTATCTCCATAATACCCCCCTTTGGGGGTTAAAAAACAGGTTGCTGACATCCCAGGATGTTTATGTAAATTTTCATGCTAAAAAAATTGTGCGTATCTGCCCTGACTGAAAATGTGCACTCAGTGAGTCTCAGCAACAACTTGTTTCAACTGCACTCCTCCTCACTTTCTGTTTGCTGATATATGCCTTGCATGTAGGCTGACCCCAAGTGGGGATAAGGAAGTGTCATAGGGATGCAGTGCAGAGTTTGTCTAGAAACCGCCAGTAAGCATATAGATGCAGTAATTGGGTGCGACACATAACGGTTTTTCCTTGTCGAGGGTGCAGACACAGCAGCAGAATAATCACGACAGCGGAGCTGCACCCCGTTAATGAGATTCCATAACCTTGCTGTGCTGGTCTTACATAAAGATGTGATTTTAACAGAATTTAACCTAATAAACCCATTAAAATAGCTTCAATAGTTTCACACCATATCTCTAGGACAACCTGAATGTTCTGCTGTGAAACTAGCTGACAGTTTCTGCTGCTTCTAAGTATAAGAGAAGCTAAGAAACGATGGTCTGATGTGCGCATAGAAACACACAGACAGTTTGATGCTTTTGTGAGCTAACCCAGTAAAAAACAAGACAAAACACATTCAAATTGTAACACTTAAGCCCTCAAACTTTGAACTAGACCCAGGTTTACCCATGTCACAGAGTCAGTCCATCTTTAAGCTTCAGTCTTGAAGTTAATCCAGCAACAATGTATAGTCCTTACTTTGACAGTAAAATGTCATCATGACATTGTATATCTCTGCCGCTGTGAGGACCCATCCACCAAAAACCAAAATAAATAAAGTTTCTTGAGATCCAGAGAGCATATGAATAACAAAAAATCCTCCTGTGTTCATCCATACATGCAACATGTCACCACTACTCTGAGGCGTATTGCTGCTACGCTGTAGAAGATTGACATCAAGACTGACAATTTCAGAGGGTGTGGTGAATTGTGATTGGCCAGAGCCAAGATGTCATTTCCAATGGCAAAATAAATAAATAAATAAAATTAGCAAATGCACTTTTATCTTACTTGGTGTGTGTCTACATACACCGGAAAATCATTTAAATGTACAAAAAATGGGGCGGCACGGTGGTGCAGTGGTTAGCACTGTCGCCTCACAGCAAGAAGGTCCTGGAAGGACTCTAAATTGCTTGTAGGTGTGAGTGAGAGTGTGAATGGTGGTTCATCTATATGTGGCCCTGCAATAGATTGGCGACCTGTCCAGGGTGTACCCTGCCTCTCACTTGTATGACAGCTGGGATAGGCTCCGGCACACCTGTGACCCCTGCGGGGACTAAGCGGTTCAGAAAATGGATGGATGGATGTACAAAAAAATCCCATTAGATGAATGTGGAGGACTGTGATGGCTTTGTGGTTTTTAGTACTCTTGTCTTTTATTACTCACTTCTCTAGGCACTACATGCTTTTATGCGTATTAATATATCGCCAGTATAATAAGTAGCAGCATGGGTGGATACTAAAGACCAGTTGCCCACTGGGGTAATGTTTTATAAATTTGAAAAATTGATCTGTTTTCTGCAACAATAAATCGTTCTCTGGTTATGTGTGCTGAGAATATCTGCTGAAAAACAGAAACCGAGATACTAGAGAGGCCCTTCCTTGTCTAGTTGTATCTTTCCATTTCCAAGAAATTAGTATTACAACAGGGAATCTAAATGATCTGCGGTTTTCTGCAAATTCCCAGTTGCAAAAAGCTTTTTTGAAACACCAGAATCAGCAACATCCTTCCCCCTAAACTGCAACACAGCACCATCGGGAGGGGAAAAATGAAATAAATCCATAATAATTTTGCAGACATTTGACAAAAAGGCTTCAGTGCTCCTCTGTGAAATGAGCCATTATCAGAAATGTATTCATGTTTTCACCCGGGCATCCACTGAATATTCACAGCTCATTCAATATTCATCCACAACATCATTGCTACAACAGCTCTAAAACTTGAGAATGCTGATGTTTGTGTGTGTGTGTGTGTGTGTGTGTATGCGAGAGAAACAGTGTAATTAAATGTGTGGCTGTGAAAAATCCCATATTTAGCACTTCCGAAGAAGAACGGTTTAGAAAAAGAAAAAAAAAACAGAGAGACAGAGATAAGAAGAAGAGAAGAAAGGAAACTAAAGAAGGGAAGGTGATATGAGAAAAGGAGCAGCAAGAGAGAAAAGTGAAGAGGCAAACGAGAAGGGGAACATTTAAAGCGTTTCCACACCTTAGTGTGTTTACTTTGGTCCAAATCATTTGAGAAATTTGTAAACTTGTAGCATTTAGCTCTTGGTTTGGTTTTGTTTCGGGGGAAAAAGCCGAGAGCACCAAAATGCGTCATGTGTGAACGTCCTCCTCTCTGCTTATTGGTCAGTTACTGCTAGGACAAAAAGGTAAATACAGGAAAAACATTCTGTATTCTGGACTTTTACTGTTATCGGTTCTCTGACATGAGAGACAGAATTTTATGACATAGGTCGTGCAGCTTGGTCGTTAAGTTGTTTTGGTGTGTTCACATCAGACCAAAAGAACAGTTTTCCCTCCCAAGAGGGAAAACGAACTTAAGTTTGATTTCTTTCTCTCTTTACAAACTAAAACCTATGAAGAGATAAAGAAACTAAGAAGATCGAATTAGAGAAGGGAACATAAAAAGAGAAAGAGAAAAGTTAAGAGGACAAAGAAGGACATTTGGATGCCAAAGAGGAGGAAAGGGAAGCTGTGAAGGGAGAGAAATGGGAATAGAGGAAAATGGGAGTAGACAAGGAGATCAGAGCAAAGGAGGACAGATGGTAAGAGTGCAGGAGAACAGAAGAGATAAGCGAAGAAGAGGAGGAGGGAAAGTGGGGTTAGAAAATGAAAGACAACAGATGAAGAAGGGAGAAGACACAAAAAGATTAGGTTTGACTGAGGCAGACAAGACAAAATAAGACAAGGACGGCAGCAAGACAGAGGAGAGGAGGGAAAGGAAAACAAAACAGAAGAAAAGCAACAAAGAGGAGATAAGATGAAAGGACAGAAGGCAAGAGGAGGGAGGCGAGGGAGCAGAGGAGATAAGAGAAGAAGAAATGAGAGGGGAAGGGACAACAGAGGATTAAAGAATTGAAGATAAAAGAAGAAAAAAAGGAGAGACAAGATAAAAGTAGAGGACACAGAGAGAGAGAGAAGCACAGTGGAAGACAGGAGGAAGGGATGAAAATGGAACTAGCAGCAAGAATATTCTGATGCATATGAAGCTGTGCTGCGACAGAGCTGCTTCCCTCAAGTATTCAAGCTATTAACATTTATGAATATTGATGCAGGCAGGATGACGGGCTCCTACGCAGGCACTTTTTAAATGTGTCTGTGTGTGTTTAGCTAAATAAGTCTAATTTCAGCAAGCTACAGGCATTTTGTGTGTGTGTTTGTGCACATGCTGCAGCTTGTTTAGCTAAATGGTGGTTGGTTGACTTCCAAGCCAGACTCCAAACAGTCTGTGTGAGAGTGCACATGGAGTCTTTTGTCTGTTTTGCAGCATCAGTAAATGTTAGGCACCAGTACATGTTAGTGTCACTGTGTTTGTGTTTACTTGAACACATCTGCAGTGAGGGGATTTTGTCCACAGGTGTATTTAGTATGTGATTTCCTCCATGTGTAATCTGTGTGTGCTTGTGTGAGTGAGTGTGTTTTCTGTTTCAATCACCTCTTTGAGCAGGAAGGAGGAGGCGGCGAAGGCGAAGGACCAGCCGTAGTGGTACTGGAAGAACTGCTCTGCCTCTCTGGGCCGGTTCATCACCTCATCGTTGATGCTGGAGATATATAAGACCAGACCCACCACCAGACTGAGACCTGCAGAGGCATATAAACACACACACACACACACACACACACACACACACACACACACACACACACACACACACACATACATACAGTATTAATAATAGGTTTTACAATTCACTCTGAGTGAGTTTAAAGCATTCACCTTGTACACCGGTTAAATATGTCTTTTAAAAAGGTGACACGAGTAAAAATGCTGATCCTTCTGTGTATCCCACAGCAGGCACTCGCTTGGGAACATGTGGACATTCTAGCTTGTACCCACAGTCCACAGCCCTGTGCTCTTCACCTGTGTGCAGCCTATATTAAGTCCAGAGATAAGGTGTGTGTTTCTGATAAAATAAAAGCTCTAAATAATGGGATTAATGATTGCTGGCTTCCATTTCTGTAAGACAGCTCCAGAGCTCTGGTATTGTGCATGTTTACTCACTGACATGGCTTAATTTAACTTAATCATGAATGTTCGTGCCAAAAACCTTGCTGTGGACACCATGACTCAAGCTGACTACAGATGTTTTCCTCTGTTGGGCTACCTACATACAATAATAATTTTACTTTCCACAGACAGTAACACAGTAATATAATCAATTACTTCGCTAATTGAATTCAGTTTATTTATATAGTTCCGAATCACGACAAAGGTCATGTCAAGGCACTTCACAATGTTGGGATTAAGACCTCACAGAGTTTAACAATAAAACTAAATTATATAGAAATCCCAACAAATCCCCCTTAAGCGGTGCTAGGCAACAGTGGACAATGGAAGAAACCTGCAGAACCAGGCTCAGGGTGGGCGGCCATCTGCCTCAACCAGTTGGAGTAAATGGAAGGTAAGAGAGAAAATAACAACAGGCCACAGAACAACATCAAAGAATATACATGAAAACCAAACACTGGGAAGACTGGTTGGACCAGCATCAGCACACTGGGAACATACAGCTCCCAGGTCGGAGAAAAAAACATACAGAGGACGTGATACAAATATCAACTGCAGATAGCCAGCTTCCTGATAACTCATTAGTCATAGAGGTGAGGTATTAGCTAGCTAGCCTAAGTTCTGGTGATTCTGTTTATAAATGAAGATGGTTTAGCTTAGTGGTGCATTTCATTTGAACTGGGAAGTTTCCAGTTGTAAATTCAGCAGTTCCACCTACGATAAAGTCAGATTTCTCTTGTGAGATTCTTCATGTTATTGACCTTGTGGCTTTTCACTTTGCTGCTTTGGATTTTAAACAGGATGTTGCGTAATTACCATCACAGAGAGTGACACTGGGTGCGTACAACTGGCTACTGTGAGAACGCCCTGTCAGATGTGTAGGCGACATCTGTCAACTATTTGTGTTTAATAATTGTATTTCATGATAAGATTAATAAAAGTAATATTTTAACATTCTACTTTTAAGGAACAGCAATGTGTAACAGGTTTGTTTTGTTAAGTTATTACCACAACGTTGTCTGTGAACGAAGAAGCAATGAAACTTATGATGCTCTAATCTTTTAAAGCAACAGGAGCTGAATGTGCTGTGTCAGTAGAACCAACTTTCTAAACTTTTGTCATCAAGGTAAATGATACTGATGACTCTGTCTCATCTGTTCCATCTATATCTAATTGATTTTGTCTTTGTGTGGCGCAATAACACACATTGATTATTGAAGTTGAATTCTGTTTGTTTTGGGAAATTCAAAGATTTTCTGTGTGTTTCATCAATGTTCATATTCGTTTACGGCCAGAAAGAAATTGCAAGGATTTAGGAAAACAGTTTTGTTGATTTTCATGATCAAACAGTGGCGCTAATAAATCACCAGTGTAGGTAAATAAACAAATGTGCAAGGAGAGTCACAGGAGAATCTTTGCATTAGGAAATTGTCAGAAAATCAAGAAACAGCTGGAAACTCGGATGGTTTAAAAGATTTTATTAAAACTTTTGAGACTGGCTTGAGCAGATGAGGGCACGCAGGAAGCAATGAGTGGACGGGTGAGTATTTCCAGGTCTGGAGATTAGGCTCTGTACACCAGAGAGGAGAGTTAATGAATAGAAGAGTAACAGGTAAGGATAAGTTTAGTGACTCTCAGTGTGATTAGATTGGTAAGTATCTGTAATGGTGACGTGTTGGAGGAAACGATCTCAGGAGATGAGTGTGGGCTGATAAGATGGCAGATGAACTACCAGTGTAGGGGATCAAGTGAGATACAGAAGTAATCACACACACTTCCAAAGCCTCCACTTCTGATCCACATCCAAATCCACACTCAGTCTGAGGTCCAGTCAAACAGAAGCAGGTCTTTGAGGTCAGATTACGGATCAAATCAGGTTAACAAATACAGACAGGGGCAGAGCAGAGATTAGGGCCAAAAGTGAGTGGGCTCAGAGTCCAGTCAGTATTAAACATCCAGTTAACAGTTTCAAAGACCAGGTCCTTAGGTCCAAAGCAGATCTGGGTCATACCTGGCAGGCAGTGAGACAGACAAACAAACAGAGAAAAGGCTGGAAAGTGGCTTTTGGTAACTATTAGCAGGTCTCTGCCAGAGGGGAAAGAGCCACAGACATGCTTATAAAGAGAAGAGCACAGGTGTTATGGATCAGGTTGATTAGTGAGAGAACAGAAAATGACCATATATGGAACACGAGCAGGGAGCCAGGCTGACAGAGATCAGACTGTGTACGCGATGAAAACTGTATGTGCTGTGTAGCAACTGTAAACCTAAAGCATCATTGTCATATGCACCTGACTGAGCTTCTGAGACATCATTCTGTTACACTGCTACACTAGCAAGTCAGACACCGGCTCTGGTAAGCTACGCATCATCGCCTCTGCCTTTTAAACACCTGAATTAAGTGTTAGCTGCAGCTTTCTGCCTTGTCAGCCTGTTGAAGGTCAGCAGAAATTCATCCAGAAACCTTGATTAAAAATCAGTGTGGGCTGTTGATGCGCTTCAAACTGCCAACTGCTGTCAAACTATTTGGTGTTTTGGGGGCAAAGACTGTTACATCTGTCCAGGAGAGAGCGACTTCAGTAGTGGATCTGAGCATGTGGACACGTTGACAAGGTCAAATATGTGTGCAGTCAAGTGTCATTGACAGGTCTACTGAGTGAAAGCTTAACACGAGAAAGATTTAAAGAAACGAACCAGAGCTGGAAGTAACTACAGAACCAGGAGGAACAGGGTAATGTTGCATTTCCTTTGTTATCCTATAATACTGATTCCATCAGAATGGGCCTTTAGTCTTTTTGTATTTGTGATTGTGGCTGGAGTAGCTAATGATAATGTGTCCTGGTTTTACTGTTAATAGGCTCAGAAAACCCCAACAACAGACTGTGCTGTGGCAAAGAGAAAACAAAGAGACACTCGCTCATGCACACACAACATTGTTAAAGTAACAACAGTGCAAATGCAGAATAAAACACAAATCATTGCTGACTTGTGCACGCACAAACACATGATGAAGCAGCTTTAGCAGTGTGTCACTGCTTCCTCCCCTGTTGACAGACTAACCACCACAGCTGACCTCTAAATTTCTCCAGCCGAGAACATAGCAATAATGCTGCTATTTAAAAAGAAATTAAGCAATTTTTTGCTCATAAAATTGATACATTCTATATAGCAGTATATAATTTATACCACTACAGGAATAAATTAAATACACAGCAGCCTACATGCGGTTTTCGAAATGTATTAAGCAGGATTTATGCTTCTGCGTCGGTGTTTCACAGCGGCTCTGTGGCTCTGCAGAGCTGATCTGCTCCTTAAAAATGCAACATACATATCTGGGGCAAAATGGAAATCACAAGGATTGTGACTGGCCAGTTTGGACTGTTGATGTCTGCTAGAGACATGTCACTGATACTGGAGAGAGTTTAAGTTGTGGACAAGGTAGAGGAAGAAAAAAACAGCTGGAGACATTTTGTAATTTGCTTCATTTCATTTCATTTCAACCTAATTTTATTTTAACACAAAACAATCAGTTTAATTGTGGCATTGTCATCTACACTTGTGCAGTAGTTTTTTGGAGCATTATTTCATTCAATGTAGCTGTAGGCTATAATGAAGACCAGGCCAGGCTTGATTATTATCAACACTTATTTAAATTTCTGAACAAACTGAGAATGTGAGCAGAGATTCAAAGGTCAGAAACCAAAATTGCAGTGTGGCAGACAATAACTGTGGATAAAATAAATTACCAGTAAAAACCAATTTGAATGCCAGTGTAATGGGATAGCTTGATAGAGGGATATGCAAAACTTAAATAGACTGATGTATAAAATCTGTAAAATGTTTGATATCTATCTCATATATCAAAAATATAATATTTGGACCATTAAACATACAAGTGATCAAATAGTTTCCAACATACCTTATTTTGCAGGCCTGTCATATAAGGTAACTGTAATAAAAGGCAGTATTAAGACATTTATTATTTAAATTAAACTAGTTAGTGGTGATTAAAATGACCACAAACTTGTCCAGGTGTTATTCCAGCATTACTGATTAGCTTCTGGATATAGATGGTTAAATACATGTACATAAATACCGTGTACTCTGTGCACTCAAACTTTCATTGACTAGTGATGCTTTGGGTCTCTGTACGTCTGCTCACATTCATAGTTATCAAATTGTATTATATAAAAAGCAACAGTGGAGACATTGTGTTGTAGCAATAAAAGCATGAAACCCATGAATAGACAGGGAAATAAGTAAAACTAACAAATATTGGACAGGGGATACAGATAGTTGTAATCCTCCTGTATGGCCATCAGATGGCAGTGTTGGGATTAAATACTCATCTCTGAACATGTGGTGTGGATCCCTCATGCGTGTGAACGTGCACACATTCATAGAGGGAGAAGACCAAAAACACAGGAGAAAATAGACAGAACAAGGGGAGAGAAATAACTGGAGGAAGGACAGACAGCAGAAAAGGGGGAGAACAGCTGGTGCATGGCCACCATGTTGTAACCTCAGGGTGCTCTGTGACTGACGGGCATGACAAAAATACACACATGCTGACTGAGACAAACGATTTCTGCAGCAAACTCGCATAACATCATTGTGAAGCAGCACTGATTTCAGTGACTGTCCTGCTGTGTGTGAAATAATAACAGCGCTGCCTTTGAAAAATTCACTCTTTTGAGAGAAATGATAATAAGAAAAAACAAGTTTGGAATAAAAAATAAGATAAGTGTTGCGATTTTTCTGTTTGGAAGGTGTAAATCAATTTCTGGACTCAATTCTGTTTTCTACTCTCAACAGAAATCTCTGACTATTCCTGACAGGGAACCTGCTATTTTCTCTGAAGGTGCCACACAATTACTAGTTGTTGAAATGTTTTCTTAACATGAAAGAGAGAGAAAAGCAACACTGATTCAGATTTTTAACTTTTGTTTTGCAGTTTTTTTCTCTAAAATATGTTTATGTGTATCACCACTAACAACTTATATATTATTAGCACACTATTAAATGCATTAATACAACAAAAAATAAATGTTATATTTGTCAAAATTACATTTCACTTGTCTAAACAGCATCAATTGAGATTTAATGTCCAAAAATGTTATATTTGCACAAACTTTGCATTTAATTGAAATTTCAAATGTAAATATAAAGCAAAATAATTATTTAAATTTGCTAATGAAACTATGTAGTGTTTTTTTTTTTTATCTTAGTGGCCAAATGAATTGCTTTTTAATTTTTAATGCATAAATTATGGCTCCAATATTTTGGTATGGTGTTGTGATTTCTCTTTTTGTGTGTTTATCTGCAAATATAAATTGACTGTATGTTTAGATGCCTGTGTTTAGGTACTGTATGTATATGCAAGTGTTTATCTCCAGCTTGGCTTGGTGACTTTCCTATGACACCATGTTGTCACGACTGTCCAAGTGTCCAGTCAGCAGTCCACCATGCTAAGCTAGCATCTGTGAGGTAAAGCTCTGTCATGCAAAAAAACAGGAGGTGATGTCATCCTGTCTGCCCAGAGAAAGAGACACAGACTAACAAGGTCCAAAAAAAAAGAAAAAATCCCAACAACCACTTCATCAGCTAAACACACGACCCTGTGCTTGAGGTGACCAACAGAAAACGTCACCCGGCCATGCTGCAGCGATGCGAGGAGGTGATGTCACCTTTTTGGCAGCAGTCAGTCTCCTTTCAAACTAAAAATCTGTTCACCAATGTGACAGAGAAGAGTTCTGTATTACAGAATACTAGAGTCTGTACATACTAATTTCATCATATTTAAATTCCAACCCAGCATTACAGGAATTAAAATCAATACACATATTGCTTGTCTTTAGTCCTGTAGTAAGCAGACAGATGCTTTTAGTTGGTGGACCGACTCTGACAGTAATAGTGAAACTTCTTCTCCACCCACAACACAATTTATGTCTGTGCGGGCAAGTTTTGCAGCAATATCACAACATCGAAACAGAAGCAATGATATATTGTGTTTGATGAAATGGAGAACTTATATTATTTTCTATACTACGACATGCTTAAAGTATTCTATATACCAATTACAGTGTGCTAGCCAACTTCATTGTTTCCATTGTTTCCAACAGCATCTGCTGTTTTCTGTTTTTCTGTGTTTGTTTTCAGGATCACAAACAGCCCATGGAACAACTGGCATGAATACAATATATTGTTCCAGTAGCGTACTCATGCATATGCATGAGAAAAATAAAACATTACATACACAGCTCTATTCGTAATCAGTGACTCCACAGACTACTTTACATGCTTCACTGGTTTAGTGTGCAAGTTCATCCTGAGTCCAACTAAAGTCTCCTTTAAGGCAAAAGTGTACAGCTTAAAAGATGCTGTTATTAACTGTGGTAATCTCTATTGTGTGGACTATAGGCATTTATTTGTGTTTGTCTGCCGCTAAACAGCAAGCTGCAATAAGCACAAAAGCCCTTTTTGTTTACAAAATCACATACCAGTTGTTAACACGAGAAAACAACAGCAAAGTCATGTAATAATATATCAGATATGTGGTAAAGAAGTACGCGACTGTTTAGCAAATCGGCAGTAATGATAGGGAGGCATGTAGAGCAGTCATCTGCCAGTCCTACATGCTGAGGTGTCTGTGGACACAGAAACCCTGCTGATGTCTCTCACTTGTAAGCCACTTTGGATAAAAGCGTCTGAAAAATCTTTTCGTGGGCTATGTAGCCCCTTTGCCTTAGCCCTCTGCCTTAACCCTACTCCTCCATCCAACAGAGAATCTGGACACCCCTATCCCTCATCTCAAAGCGAAAAAAAGGGATTGTGCCTAAATCTACAGACGCCGATAGTGTTTATACCACAAATCTGCTTTTGGGCTATCTGCAAGGTTAAACTCATCCTGGGACCCATCAGGCATTAAGTTATGACTATCTTCTTAATATCGTGTTGGTCCCCCATTTGCTGCCAATACAGACCTGACCTGTCGAGGCATGAACCCCACTAGACCCCTGAAGGTGTGCTGTGGTATCTGGCATGAAGATGTTAGCAGCAGATGCTTTGAGTTCTGTAAGCTGCAAGGAGGATCGCACTCGCTTGTTTAGCACATCCCACAAATGCTGAATTGATCTGGGAAATGTGGAGGCCAAGTCAACACCTCAAACTCATCACATATTATCCTGACACAGCCATCAGGGAATACTGTGATACATGTCAAAGTAACATCCACATGAAGTAAAAATTGCCCAAAGCATCACACTGCCTCCGCTGGCTTGTCTTCTTCCTGGTGCCATGCATTTCCCAGGTAAGCGACAAACACACGCAGCCATCCACGTGATATAAAAGAAAATTCATCAAACCAGGACACCTTCTTCTATTGCTCTGTTCTGATGCTCACGTGGCCATTGTTGGTACTTTTGATGGTGGTCAACATGAGTACCCTGACAGGTCTGCAGCTATGCAGCCCCATACATAACAAACCAGTGTATTGTGGCACCTTTTCATCAGAATCAGCATTAGCTTCTTCAACTCAAACTGTTGGATCAGACCACACAGACCAGCTTTCGCTCCCCATGTGCATCAATGAGCCTTGGCCACCCATGACCACTGTTGTTGGACTACATTTGATAGATACTGACCCCTGCAGACTGAAAACACCCCACAAGAGCTGCAGTTTGGGAGAAACTCTAATATAGCCCTTGTCACACTCACTCAAATCTTTACACTTATTTTTTTACCTATTTTTCCTGTTTCTAACACGTCAACTTTGAGGACAAATTGTTCACTTGCTGCCTAATATATCCCACCCACTAACAGATGTGTGATGAAGAGTAAATTAGCATTAATTACTTCACCTGTCAGTGGTCATAATGTTATGCCTGAACAGAGTAATATGTGGTTCTGATGTGATATGCTTGAACCAGACAAGACTGAAGTCCTATTGACTGTTTACACTGTTGCAGAAAAGAAAATACTTTTCTGACAAGAGACTATTCCACAGTTGAAGATTCAACAAACTTTATTAATCCCAGAGAGAAATTGCTTTGCCTTGTAACAGCTGCTCTCTGTTCAAATGGAAAAAGAAAAGAAATGGGTAAGAATAACAACAAGAAAAATACAAAATGATTCATAACAAACAAAAAAATCAATAAGAACAAAGCAGACCACAGCATAAAAGAGAGCCTGCACAGCATGGTGCTGCAGATGCTGAAAGGCTCTCCAGTAAATACAGGCAGGTCTGGGTTTTGTTGTAGAGCACTGTTGAGTTTATTGTCCAAGTAGACTCCCAGGTATTTATTGTCTGAAACTAACTTCACCTCATCGCTCCAAACAGACAGCAGTCTCTGGATCCCCTTTGCTGCCTTCCTGTAGCCTGAGCTGAATGCCTTGGTTTTCTCATTTAGGAAGGCTTTGATGTCCTTGGTCAACTGCTTCATGGTTGTCCACACAGACACTGATGTAGTCTGAGATGCAGTCGGTCAGGCCATCAATGTCTTCAATATGTGACTAGTATTAGAGTTGTAGTCCTCTTTAATGTTAACATTAGCATTAGCCGGTCCAGTGTCCTCTCCCCTAGTGGAACAGTTCACAAACTGGTTAAAGGTGCCAAGTGTCTAGGTAAAGGGTGCTGGGTGTCTTAAACAAGGCAACAGGGTGTCAAGTCTGGTGGTTACAGAGTGAATGACGTCACATACACCAGCAGCATTAGCAAAATGTGTATTAACGAGATGTGTGAAAACTCTCTGGGCATGCAGTGTGGACAGAGTCCAGCAGCCAGCAGTTCAGTATCTTGGCTACAAACAGGGTCTTTCTCAGATAGGAAGACACCACCTCTTGTAAATAAAAACTATAATTGTGCCTCCCCTTCTCTTGCTGCTTTCCTCTCGCCTCCTCTCCCCCCACACAGTGCTATAGTAACATTGGACTCGGAAATTACACGTCATGCTGCCATGCCTCTGTGAAGACATCAAACTGCACTCACCAAAGATGTTCTCCTTCCTCACCAGAGCTGTCAGCTCATCAATCCTATCCAGCAAACTCACCTTGCACATAATCAGAGAGGGGAGATAAAGCTTAAATCTTCTCACCTTCTGCCTGCACACCACTCGTCTCCATTCTTTCCATTTCTTCTACAGTTTTCTTCCTCTCCTGCACTGCCCTATTAAATGAAACCTCATTCTTAAATATCCTACAGTATTCCTAAAGCTGTCTTGTCTGAATAGTTTAAAGGCTTCACAATCATTATGCCAAACTGCAAAGCCTGTAGTTTAAAGTGAAGCAATAATAACCTGAGTAGAGTTCACAGTGAGGTTTAATAACTTGGAGAATTACTGCATGATGTCCAGCCAAAAGGCAGAAAAAGTAAAAGCCAATGCATCTCAGAGGAGGTACATCTGTCCCATTACGTGGAAGGAGCTAACTTGATTGTAGTTTTAACATACGTGTACAGCTCAAATCACATTTACTTTTTCTAGAGAATGTTTATATTCTCCACAGACCCTGTATCCACAGATTTTCTGACAGCTGCGTACTGAGTTTCTCCCAGGCGGCTTTGGAGTGAGAGCAGAATACCTGGAAAATAAACCGTGACAAGAAATGCCTGGAGTCCGGTTCCATGGAAGTGAAAAATTAGTTTTCTGTGTTTGCAATCTTAATTTTCATGCACAACAACAGGGTCTACCTCATCAAGGCTTTATTTGCAGGTGCTGAGGATATTATCATTCATGATTCTAAATTCAGTTGTAAGTGTACGCTACCTGACAGTATGAAGAATATTCCGGAGACAAAGGCAAGGATGGTGCGCTGTGGTCGGATGTGTCCAATGTTGCTGATGACGAAGGCAGTGAAGACAAAGAGCAGGGAAACCATGGGGAAAGGAGTGGCAGTTCGCACCATTTCTAAAGGACAGGGAGGATAAACAGAAACGATAAGAGAAGGACAACATGTTAGGAAATCATGCAGATTGGATAGACCCAAACTAACTTCAGAAGGAGTGCCAGAATAAGTTGCCAGAGTCAATTAAACCATTCCTGACAGTGTTTAATTCCCAGTGATTCTGTAATGTTTTTTTGAACTGTTTTAAAAAAAACATTTTAGATTCTGACCTCTACAGATGATTGGATAAATACTATTTACATTTGTATGTGGTGTGAAATAAAGTATGGAATACCATAATTAAGTTTGTGTTAGTGAACGGACTGCATTGTCCATAGGCAATAAAACACCATCTAACAAAATCTTACCATCAAATCTAAAAAAAACTTTTATTTATTCAAAAGGTATTCAGATGGTTATTTTGTGTTTGTGTTAAGGGCTGTGCTTTTTGACATCAGTGATCAATTATAATCCAGAAAAAAATCACTGCTAAAACTGATTATTTGGCATGTAAGTTGAAATAAAATGACAATTTCAACCTTTTTAACTGTAAATACAATTCAACTTTGCATACAGATACTTGTTATTGTTAAAACATCCAGAGAATGTTTTGCCATGAAGCAAGGGAAGTCACATCAGCATATATTAAAAGAGTTGGAGTAGTCAAAAAAAGCAATGATTTAGTTTTTGGTCACTTGTGAGGCACAATGCAGCACAACAACAATAAACACTGACATATTATTACCATAAAAGGTTATGCCTAATTACAATTAACAGACATAGGAAAACATTAACATTACCAGTCATCATTGTCCAGTACGCACTCATCCTGCTAATTGCTCCACTACGTTGACTATCTTTGTAAGCCAATTTTACAGCTTCTTTGCTAAAACAACACTGATGAGGCTACAGATAGATAATCACAACAGAATACTGTGTATGTGTAGAAAACCAAAACAATGTGCTGAAAGACACTACTGTCAAGAATATAAGTGGCAAAGAGTGGAAAAAGTGATGGTTTAAACACTGATGATATGGGACAAAATGGCCACCTGGTGGAACAGAGACAGGTCAAGAAACTCAAGTATCTCTGGCTGTGGAAGTCGGAAAAGGGCAGCTTTGGGTTTGTGTTGTGTCAGACGTCCAGTGCATACTCTGATTGCACTGATACTCTGGTTGCATAAACTACTGTCAAATTGAATACTATGACAGGATGTTAGTTAGCTAGCTAGCTAGCTAGCAAGCTAGCACATCTCCTGGAGTCACTTTTAATAAAATACCATATAATGGTTTTAATTAAAACGTTAAGTGTAACGTTAAGCTAGTGAGCCTAGGCAGTAGGCTAATGAAAAAACACACACAAAGAAACTTTCACTAAATGATATGTGGTATCTAAATCGGGAAGAAACTGCATATCCAAACCGACAAATACATGTTTCTATGATGGCAGAAATACCCAAGTGACCAGAGGTGTTCTGAAACTCACTGAGTTATCCTGAGCAAAGTGGTTTATGATTTACTCAATAACGTCTCCCACCATGCCACTGCAGTGTTATGACTTCCAGAGTGTGCCTACATTTATCTAGCATTAAGTGGTCCAATGTCTTGTCCCCATGGTGTCTCTAACAACAGAGGGACGAGCACTTTGAAGCCTGTTCACAGTGTCAACATCTTAAATCATCAAATCAGTTCTGAGAAAATAGCTCTATAGGGAACTTCACCAAGCTCTTGGCACTCAGTTTCTGTTTGACTGAAAACCAAAGTTTAGTATAAACAACATGCTGAGTTCTTTAAAAATAAATATTATTGCCTTCTGGCAAAATCCAAGCCAAGAAACAAAAACCAAAACAAACAACACAATATTTAATCATTGTATAACAATACATTAACAGAATTTAGCAGTTTAGCACGATGACACCAAAGACATGAATATAAAAATGTAAGCTTTTTTTTCCTAGTATTTACATCTTGACATATTAAACAATGTAAAATGACACAGAGCATTTTCTATGAGATCACTCAAATTTTAAGTGAGCAAAATTACATTATGATATAAAAAGTAAAATGTCAAATCAAAAAGTAAAATGTCAAATCTGAACTTTTCTGTCATATTGTTCTTTTGATCCTAAACCCAGCAGTGCACATCAAACACTAACACTTTTGGAGGAAGAGTAACTGTACTTAGCAATACTCAATATTGTACTGTATGTACATTGTAATGTGTATGTGAATGACTTACTGAGTATGTTGGCTGTATTTTCTGTTGTGATCTCGACCTCTGGCTCTGTGAAATACTCAGACGCCACACATCTGCCCTTCTCTGGTCCTGAGGGAGAAAACATTATCATAGTGAGAAATAAGAAATGAGAGAGGCAAAGGCAGATTTCTGTGGGTTATTTTGGTCTTTTGGGATCAGAATCAATATGGAAACATTTGCATTTTGAAATAGAATCATAATTTACAAACAAACTGAAGCTAAA
>OMLM01007316.1:27343-40073 GCA_900302695.1 Helostoma temminkii | reverse complement strand
AAAAACTTGGAAGGCAAACTGTGAGCCAGAGACTGAGCGACAGGGGAGACAAACACAAAGATTTAGAGACGGTGCATTAAAATAGAGGTGAGAAAGGGCAGGGTGCCTCCAGAAGAAATGATGAAAAGGGAAAAATGGAGGAAGAGATAATAACAGAAAGAAAAAGTAAAATAGAAGCACAGACAGATGGAGGTCAGAGGTTCAGGAGAAAACAAGGTCTGAGCAGAGAGAGAGAGGATCTGAATAACGACAGGACGATTAACCTCAAACTGTAGAACTGTAGGTACAGACACACACAGACACACACACAGACACACACAGACACACACACACAAGCACACACACAGACACACACACACAGACACACACACACAAGCACACACACAGACACACACACACACACACACACACACACACACACACACACACACAGTTGTCCCAAATGCCAGCATTTTCCTCTTTTGACCTTTTGTACCAGGCACCAGACAACAGGGAAACACAAACATGGACGCCTCTCCACAGCAACACCATCATGACCCAAAACACAGAGACAATAAGGACAGTTACTGGTATCTGTGGCTGCCACGCTGTTGTGTGTATTTACATATGTGCATGAATGAACAGTTGTAATTTTTTTTTCCGCTTTTTGAAATGTTTTCTCAATTTAAAATATAAAAACAGAAATTAAAATTAATCTATAGCTATAAAACATCTGAAACTAGCATTAGTGTGGTTATTATGGAAATCTAATTATTATGCAATCTAATGTAAGTGAAGCTTACTCAAACATTTTCCTTCACATTCCCACGTTGCTCTGTGAGTAAATGTAGGATATATACTCTTGACTGATTTTTATCCCTCACTTTTGCTTTCCCACGCTGTCATATCTCTCTCCACTCACAATCATGCCGTTGCCATATGAGACCAATGATCTTCTGCCTGTTGCACTCAAGGTAATTAATCACTGGATGCTGTTCTTTAAATATTACTGCACCGGGACATTGTCCAATGCTACCATTAGCCACCCACTGGCTCTACTCCACCTCCAACACTTGTTTATGAACCCTGTCCTATCTTTACTTCCATTTGATCTCTCCTTTTTGAAATACTTTTGCTATGTCAGGATGAAACGAAACGCATCTCTGAAATAACTGAGCTGAACGATCTGGCTCCTGTCCACAGGATTTGAGCAGTCTGTACTTACAAAGGTCATGATTTCACTGTTAGCTGGATTCTCGCTCTGACTGTAAAGTGACTTGTCACAACAGAGGCTCTCACAGAGAACTAACTGAGAACTTGCAAAATGGGTGGTGGGTAATGCCTGGCGTTACGTGTTTTTATGTATGAAGAAGAAGAAACATAAATTAAGTCAAGGGACAAAGACGCTTACATCTATCAACCAAGCTCTTTTTCAGCTGCACATCAACCTTTAAATTATTCTGTGGACACTAAGAATTCTGCCTCCATGTTCTTTGTGATGATGGGAAATAACCTTGGTTTGATAAAATAAAGTCAAGCGAAATGGGAATTGAAATTATAATATATATATAAAATGTAAAAGAGGATTTGAGGGGTTACAGATAAGAGGAAATGACTACAGTATATCCAGGTCTGTATATGTCAGAATACTATCCAGAACATTTTACATTTTTTGACTATAGCACTTCAACACAAAATGGAATTAGAATAATTTCTGCAACAAAAATAACAGAATCAAATTAGACAAAGACAAATGAAAAAACACAAACATAAATACCATACCATACCATAAATGCGGTATAACCTTAAAGATAGTTAATGGCATTGATTAGCTAATGACCTGCCACAAAGCAGACTCTCCAGAGGCCGGAGTGTAGTGCCATCTTGATCTCAGTGGTCTGGTTCTGCTGCAGGATGATTCCCTCCTCCATCAGTAGCCAGTAGTCTGTCGACACAGCGACGCCCACCAGCAATAAACCACAGGCCCCAAAAACTGACGAGAGCAGCGTCAGAGCTCTCGTACTGAACGAGCTCATCTGTGGAGAAGAAGAAAGCAAACTGATCAGAGATGTTTGTGATTATTTCAGCAGAGATTCGACTAAATACAGAAGAAAAAAAACATGATATTCATTTGTTGTAATAAATTAATGAGTCTGTGGGCAAGGGAAGAGACATGGACATGAGAACAGAATAAAGTATTTAGCTGATTTATTTAAAGATTACAGAAATAAAAAATAATTTAAAGAAAACGGTGACAAGAGGGCATACAAATGTGCATACTTAATTTTAACATTTTAAAATATTCACAAGTCTTGACTTTCACTTCCACTGACAGGAGAGGTGATTAAAGAACAGTCCACATAGGGGAAAAGAGAATAACACTGAAAAAAAAGCTGGAAGATTTGCTCATATTAAACATGAGAAACTGAGGCTGAAAAATCCACTAAATATTATAACTGTGTGTAATGATTTAGCAAATAGCCAGTGGTAATCTTAAATATGCATAATTTTCATTAAAAGGACTAAATTATGAATGAATTCTGGTGTGATATAAAACGTTCTACATCTTACTTAGTGCAGTTTGCTTTGTACATTTTACCAAACTATCAAAATAATGAATTTGACAGTGATCACAGTTGTGACGTCTCCATTGATCATCTAGCGAGACCCTGCCGGTCTCCAGCAGGTCATGCTCTCGGGAAACCTGCAGTGTAATTTAACTCTCACTAGGTGGCAGAGACGCTGCCTCTGCTGTGCATCATTTCAGCAGTTGACACACTGAGAAACATCAGCTTTCTCACACATATCCAGTCAAAATGGAGGTCACATTCACCACGCTGTGGTCTCAGCGAGCATGCATCAAGTATCAAGCACTGCTCTACACAGATGAGATTATGGGAACCCTGAGCAACACAATTATGAGCCTCCTTATATTCAACTCTTCTCATAGACCATTGCCACCAGGTAAACTACTTTCACATGGACACATATGTAACCTGCTTGTCTCTGCTATGAGCCTGCAGTTAATTCACATCAAGAAAACATGCTGGGGTTTATGTGCATTTACAAAATACAAATTGTCTGCAGTGCAGGTTCAGAGTGTTATTGGCTCAGTATACAATTTGAGTTATTAATATACAGCCTATATATGAGAACATACGGCCCAATGAAAAAGCCAACATAAGTCATAAAAACATAAAGACACAGTCTTTCTCACTGTCATGCATGGATTTTTTTTTTGGTCTGGTTAACTGAGCAGGTGTTATTTTACCTGAATGCACAGTAGATGAATCTGAATGAAATCTTTTTTAAATAGGTTTTATGTGACTGTCTCCCTTTACAGTCTGATTTAAACTTCCAATATCTGTCTGGGAAAACATCATCAACAACAACAACAAACACTGAGGTTTCTGGTCTTAGTTTTTCTGTAAATGTCAAGTTCACTGGTTTGTATGTACAGCATTATCTTCATTATAGTTTTTGCATGAATTGTGCTAAAGAAATACTGTTATTATACTGGAGAAAATGATATAACACAATGTGATTAGAGCTTAAAAATGTAAACAACAAAAAATGTATCAATTAATCATTTATTTTAAGCCTTTAATTGAAAACCCTCCAGACAAAGCTCACAGGTTAATGTGAGAAAAGTCAGAGAAGCTCCAGCTGCTGAAATGATGTACGTCATGACATAAGTGAAGGAACTTTTAGATCAATCAAGCGTACCATCATGTGATGTTTCAGGGTAGATCTCTAGAGTTTAAAGTCTAATACATCATCCTGTTTGAACAGGATACTCAAAGTGAAACTATCAGATTTTTTCTAATAATAAATGACATTCAAACAGGATGTTAAAGGAAGTCTTGTGCCTCTTAAAACGTTTACAAAGCTGAGAAAGAGCGAAGCTGATAAGAGAACAGCCGAGAACAAAATGAACTCTGCAGACGAGATCAGAACCGGACAGATAAGAAGAGAAAAGGAAGTCGCTGTCAGGCAAGAAGACAGTTAGGACTGACCTCATCATTCAAGCGAGAAGCTGCAGAGCACGTTCAACAACGTGAGAGAGCATTCACTCACTCAGACATGAGTCATCCATTACAAATATTTGATATGGTAGAACACTCGTCACCTTGGGTGAACCTAGCTAATCCAAAATGCCCAGTAGTGATGATGGCAGACAAGTTTGGTATGGGGTGTATGTGCAAGTGCTCACATGTGAGTACATGCAGCAGGTATAGATGAATCATATATAGAAATAAGCAGGCCCACGTGCAAACACACACAAAGGCAGAAAAACAGTTGAGCTTTCTGCTATGACCTCGACTAAGGGTGACCAAAACGTTCTCTAACACTTGCTCTTGAATAAGTCATGAATTTTTCAAATTCATAAGAAGGGTTTGTGTGTGTTTGTGGTGGGAACCAGAAAGTGCAACTATGAATTTTAAAGCAGGGCCCACAACACGCCAAAATATATCAGCACAACATAACAGCAAGCGAGACAGAGGTATAAATTCTGTGTTGTAAAAGTGGAATAGAGGAGAACGTGCTCCTCTGTGCAGATTCAAACATCACTGAAAGACATCTAAAGACTTCCATGTGTCAAAGAGTCACATCCTCTGAAGAAGACAAAGATGATTTTTGCTTGGCTTGTGTAAATAAGCATCAGTGTTAGTGCTAGAAATGTCAAGCTCCACACAAGAAGCAGTCAGACACTCAGCGCTGCTGAGTCAAAACACACAAATCCATCCTCCACTTAGAACAGAAGAGAAAGAGCTGAGTACCTGCAGGAAGCAGAGACAACTGCCTCAGCCTGAGGCTGTCACACTGCTTCATTCATGCTGCCTCGCATCCTGTTTACTAAAATATACTATAAGGACTTTCAGACTAACTGCAGGACAGTGTGATTAAGGTGGCTGTTTTGTTTGGTTTGGTAATGTATGAGATCTAAATACTGAGCCTCTTTGAAATGCCCTATAAAGATAGAGAGTAGTAATTATAGAAGCAGTGACATTGAGAAAACTTTTAGGCTGACAGAAACTGTGGAACACATACTAATGTCTTCATTTCATGCCTTTTTGATACAGACTGTTTAACTTCAAAAAATACATAGTACGATTATAATTGAAATAATTCAGAAAAAAAAAAGGTTCTCATTGGCAAGATTGGCAGGGTGGACGAGATTTGCACTGAGATCCTGAAGGCTCTGGATGTTGTCGATTCTGTCTTGGCTGACAAGCATCTTCAATGTCATAGGGAGGACAGGGACAGAGCCTGTGGACTGGTAGACCAGTGATTCACATATTTAAAAGATGGTGTGCTCTAACTAGGGGCATCACACTGCTTGTCAAAATTGCTGAAAATTAGATCCCGAAAGATTAATGTGGAAACATTCCTGGCTGTGAAACAGTAGACCAACTCTTCACCCTTGAAAGGCTAATTGTGGGGTCATCGAAGTTTGCTCATTCAGTCTACAAGCTTACTGTAGACTGACTACATCTACACTGGGGAGTTTTGTGGGGGTAGTGCAGGAATATTGGGTACTCATACTTTTGATCCTAGTATCAAGTATCTAGGCCCAACTTGGCCTTTATATACCTGGACTAAAATATGTTTCACTATTGTTGGCAATAAATCAAACATGTTTCCTGTTTTACGTGCCCACGTCATAATTCTTTATATATTTAAAGATATTTAAAATCGAGTTAAGTCTTAACAGAATAGTCTACTGTATACAGTATACACTGCATATAATAACTTTACACTCAATCATGGTCAATTCATGTCGAAGTAAGATTTGTATAAAGTCTCTAAAATCTAAAATAGTTAAGCATATATGTATAATTTATTGTATAAGTATTCAATTTTTCCCATCACAGTTAAATAGAGATCACCCGTGTGCAGCGTACCTGTTTCAAGTGATCGTAGTATAAATACACTTGGAGTATGTAAATCTGTCTAGAACAGGACGTCCAAAAACTAAATGATTAGAAGGAGACTAGTGAGGAAGGCCTCCAGGACAAATATAGCTCCTCTAAAGGGCTTTCAAACTTCCATGGCTGAGATGGGAGACATTATGGAGTCAATAACTGTTGCCCAGGTTCTAAGTGGCAAAGAGAAAAATGTTCATATTAAATCTGAGCTACAATTTGACAGAAGGTACATTAGAGCCGCTGAAGAAGATTATATGGTCTGATGAGACCAAAATGATCACATTATCACAAACAGATCCTCTATAAAGCATGGTGGTGGCAGCATCATGCTGTGGGGATGCTCCTCGACAAAAGGCCCTGGAAGTCTTGTGAAAATACAGGATAAAGTTAAGGCAAGAAAACTTGATCTGAAGTGTGACTTTGTCAATTTGTATACCAATCCATTTCTAAACAGACAGTGATGTTGGTGAAGCTTTGTTTAAAATAGTAATTTGAAGATTTTTTTAACAATGTTATCAATTATTTCAGTAGTATTTATAGGGGGACCTTAGTCTGGCTTCATGTTTTCCAGAAATAGGACTATAATAAGGGTAAAATAAGTTTACAAATGTTTGGACTTTGCATGAATGAATACAATATATGCCTCTATGTACATACCACAATAGTAATCTCTGTCCAGTTTCAGCTTTGCTAATTCTTTTCACATGATTTTTTTCTTGAACTGTGGCTTTGGAACTACAGAGAGACACACGCCTGAAGGAAATGTGGGTTTGGAGGGCAGGAACTCTTGGGATGGGTCAGTGCACAAATATTTCAGAGAGTCCATATTCACACACATAGATACGCAAATAGAACCAGGTCTGTGTTCGCTGAGATGGCCGGCAGCAAATGGGTTGTGATAAGGTTCCCTATGTAGTTTAAGCCTAGAAAATATAACAATAATTCCCAGGTTGCACTAATACTAACTATGTGCAGCGAGAAATATAGCAACAAAGGTGACAAATTATAGATAAACTGAACAGGTTTCATAAGAACATTTAGAGTTAATGACTTTGGGATAAATGAGTCAAAATAATAGCAACAAGAAGAAACAGAATAATAAGTATTATTATTATTTCAATTTAAAAACATAAACTTAAAATAAAAATAAATAAAACTATATTAAAAAGAAAATATAAAATATCACAACAATAAACACAAATACAAAAAACTACAATAAACAAATACAATCAGCAAGAGAGAAAAAACAAAATTACCTTTAACTCATACATCATCTTCAAAAGGTACATTTTAAGAGCAGACTTAAATTCAGAAATACAATTAAGTCGGCGTTGGTCGGGTGTTTGCAAGGAAAGATGTGAAAGCAGTAAAGCTAGTAAGGAAATCTTCTATGAACTGCAGGGTCAGTGGTTCAATTCCTGCTTCCCCCTTGACCACATCTTAAAGTGTCTTTGAGCAAGATACAGATAACCCAAGTTGTTCAACTTACAAGTGTAACTTGTGAGTTGCTTTGGATAAAAGCATCTGTTAAATGACTAAATGTAAGTAAGGAAAGAGAGAAGTGGGAGGAAGGATTTGCATAGAAGAAGTGATAGAATGAGCTAAAAAGGGGTGAGGGAGGGTGAAGGTGACGAAGGCCAGAGTGGAAGTAAGCACAGATGAGGAAGGAATGAGAGGGGGATTGGGGAAAGAAAGACAAAAGTGGTAGAAGAGAAATAGTGAAGAGTAAAACAAAGCTTTGGGAAGAAAATAGGTCAAAGGTATGAGGAGATGTGGTAGTGAAGGAAAGAAGGGAGAAGACAGGACAATGCAAGACTGGATGGAAGCAGAAAGGATAGGTTGATAAAGAGAAGAAAATTAACAGAGAGAGAGAGAGAGAGAGCTTGGAAGGAGAATGATTAAGGACTGATTAAAGGAAACAGAGGAGATAATGTCTTCATTTTAGCACTAACAGATTTATTTGCAGGAAATTAAAATTGTTTCTGCCAATGATTTTAGTCCAACTCTTTTGGCTATAAGATTATATAACCAAAATAGCAACTGTTAAGTCTTGTCTAATACAACAATAAAAGCTAATACAACATTCAGTTTACTTTCTTTCATAGACCCTGCTCTACTTACATACAGTATCTCTTCCTGTTGGAGCAGAAGCACTTGGTTGGCTGCAGTGCACAGATGCTGCGTCTACATTGCTCATTTGCAATATTTGGACATTTTTGCTATGTTGTTTTGTACACAGTATACTCATAAGTAGGTGTATAAATATGTTCATGAAGAAATATTTCCAGTCCAGCAGTGAGCAGCATGTTGGGGAGCTGTCCACCCCTGTGGTGCTGAAATCCTCACTACACCCGACCGTCCTAATTCTCCTTTCCTCTGGCAAAATACACACTCTCTCTCTTTCACTCATTCATTTTCCCTCTCTTTCTCTGCACCATGCTCTCCTCTTTAGACTGCCCCTTTTTTAAACTTTGCTTTATTTAAAACTAAAAAAAGAAACTGAGCACTGTGTTGGAAATGGATGTCACCTTACGATGTTTCCGTGACCCATTTTCTCTATGTTTATTCAAAAACTTAAAATGCCTATGCATACCTTCACCTGACAAGGATATCTAGTAGATGGATACTCCATGCTGTAGCATGGTGTTGCTGCTGTGTTGCAAATCTTCTTGTGGAGGATAGAAAGCTGTTATTAGGATCCATCCTCCTAACAAATCATGTTTTCTCCATGTAAAAACACACATACATCGATCCAGTGTCCACTGCACAGTTTTAATCCCGGGAAGCTTTAGATAATTCAGAGGTCAGCTGCAAGACATGCTCATTTTTTATGCTCAAGGGCACTTCAGCAAGGCAAGTGGTAGGCGTCATCTCATTTGATTTTGTCTTTATTATTCCTGCTGCCTGTCATCCTGTTGTACGTCAGCGTCTGAATCGCTTTTATAGACTCACAAAGTCACATTGAATAACTTTACATAATCACAGACCTTAAGCATTGTTAGACAGTCATCTGTGCCCCTTCAGGACAGTTCCAAAAGTATAAATGAACATTGCTGAGGGTTTAAATTTCTTCATTACAAAGCCACACATTTTTTATTTGGATTCATTATTAAATCTGTTTCAGACTTAGAATCATCCTCAATGACGTCCACTTTAATGAATGAGTGTGTGTTGCTAAATAAGGCATTAAAGCCGGGTTGACAGTTTAGGAGTGATAAGTCCCAGTAATCAGGTATTTTGCACATTTGAATTGCATAATTTCAGGAAATGGGCCATTTGCTTAGTAAAGAACCATCATGCTTTACAGTTTGAGATGCTTTATCTACTATCAACAAGCTTCTTTACTGGTAATTATTGTCATGTGCTTGTTGTCTGTCTGAGGCAAACAAACAACGTGGACGGAGTAAATTAGTAATCAGATTGAGCTTTTCATTGCTAGTTTTTAATAATATATTTAAAAAAATACAAAATGTTTGATTTGACTGTGATTGATGCTTATTTGGTCATAAGATTTAATGCTTTTTTAAACATAAAATATAAGTTAGGAGGAATTTTTATGACACTAAGACAGATAACATTTTACAGTTACATTCATGTACGGATGCATTTACCAAATGAATAAGAGGCTAAAACTAACCAAATCTTAACTGGTTTAGTGACATTATTAAATCGATTTATTGTTGTGTTTTGTAATGGTTTAAGAGTTTATATGATCCTGCCCATATGGAGCATCAGATCAAAAACAAAATTCCTCTGTGCTGTTTTGTTCCTAAAAATAAAAACAAACAAAAAACAGAGTGAAACTAGACCTGAGGTTATTGCAACCTTGTTTTTTTAAATTTCTGAAATGTTGAATTTCAAAAAATGAGATCAAACATCAAACAGGGAATAAAGACTGAGCAGCAATGGTGGGTCAATATGGAGCGTGGCATAGCACGTGCTGAGCACCATGAAAATACACATCCCATGGCGTCAGGTGGGCTCCACAGATGGCATTCCCAGGTTATCTTGCTTGCTTTGAGGGCGTGGGGGGTCGTTTTCTGTTGAGAAGGCAATATGTCCCTCTGTTAGCAGAGAGGTTCTTGTGCCAACTGGCAGGAAAAGACATGGATATTTAAGAAAAGGGAAGAGATGAATGAAAGACTTTGAAGAGAGTACAGGAGTCGCACAGCAGGAAAACATGAAAGAAAGGACAGAAGGAGAAAACTAAGTAAAAAAGGAAACAAAAAAACTTATAGAGGAACGGATGGTCGTCTGATTTGCTCCCAAAATGGCAAAAACCACTTATAGTTGAAAAAATTGAATCAAAATTCTCCTGATGAGACATTTCTAGGAACAATGCTAAACCAAGTCTCTGCTAACTGCAGGGAGACTCATTTCTCAAAGCGGTACTTAAGACGATGAAACAAACCCTCATCCTATAGTCTGTAGAATGTCTGCTGTACTGATAAAGATAATTAGCTAATGTGGCGGGTAAGAAAACACACACACATACAAACAGAGAAGAAAACAAGAGAGGCCCAGGAAAATACTGTTAATGTGCTGAGAAGAGATAAAGGAGAGGGTGAGAGATAAGCAGAGGTGTAGTGAGAATAGCAGAGAAGGTAAGAGAAAGAGAAGGAGCTCACGGGGAAAGACCTTGGCCCAAAAACAGAGGAAAGTCCTTGTAGCACACACACACACACACACACAAACACACACACACACACAAACACTCATGCTGCACATCTCATACACATGCAGCCAGGATGCAGACAGGCAGTATTAAGTGTGACACATGCCTGTGCAGAGCAGCATTCGAAAAAGACTAAAACAACCCTCTTCCACATGTCAGTTCAAAATTTGAGTTCAAGGTGACTGGATGGCTCTGACTGGTCTGAATGAAGCTGTTGGGTGGAAAGGCAGCATCTCGAAAATGCCTGATTATCACTAACAACAGCTTCCACTTCCTTTTGTTTGTCTTTTAGGTTTTATGCTTCCTGATCCCAAACAAACAACTGCTAAGTTGGAGCCAGGTAGCATAGAATTTTATAAGATGTTAGTTATTACTTGTTTCTAACAAATGGTCACAGTATTTATCGTTGAATAGCACTGGAGTGATTTTCTGAAAAATCATAATCAAACTTAAGCGCCAGCTTCACACAGCAGTAGACCAGCCTACAAACTATGCAGAACTAGTTTTCCCATTCTTTGGTTTTGAAAGTAACATTTATGATTTCATAAGAAAGAATTCTGCATCTAAGTCTCTTTTAAATTAATGCTTGTTGTTAGTAACTCCCTGCTCTCAGTAATTACCACACAGACACAGTCAGTAGCATTGGAACTGAAGCTTATACTGAAAATGTATGTCTTATTAAAACTTATTAAAATGTATATATTATTTAAACTTTAGGTTCAAGCTAATCAAAGTAAGACTTGTCTCCTTGACCTTGATGAGATCTGGCTGGACAATTTCTCGTAAGATTTTATCTGGCATTCGTTATAACTGAGAAACTATTTTTTTATTTAATCCCTGTACCTGGGATTGATATAAATCATGAAATCCGGATACACAATTATAAACACACAGGTACTGATAGCAGTGACTGGTTGTTGTTTTTCTGCTGGACAAATGTATCTCAGGCACTTTCCAGTACTTTGAGTTACCCAGTTGGGAAATGAAGCACCACTCACTGCTACTGTCAGTCAGTACCACCATCAATCAGTCGGTTAAACAACTACAGTTAGTGTTCGATTCATTTCTCCTCACCTCAGAGAGCAGGAAAACAACTGACAACGATGGCAGTTAATAGACCTGCTGTGGACTAAAATGTTGTACATTATACCTGATCACATTAACCACCCAATATTAATTCACTAATACTCCACTAATATTTCTTAGAGGAAGTAGAGTAATTTCAAAGTACATATTACAATTGAGCAGAGTCTCAAAAGCCTTAAAAGTAAATCCCTCTTCCTCAATTCTGCCTCAGTTTGTGGTATAGCACGTTATAAAAACTTACTATTGTTCAAGCTGCAATCAGTCATTATGTAGCAGGAGAAAGTCACAGTACTAGACTGAAAGGCAACTGGTCTCTTTTTCTCAGATGGATGTTTTGCTGTGGGGTGTGGATGACTTGCACAATGAAACACTTGAGGTTTGAGTTGAGGTTTTAGGCGGCTGCATCTGTGGGAAGCAAATGCTTTTTGGGTCTCTAGCTTTATAGTAAATTGCATATGGACATTGTGAACATTTTAAAGAAATCTCTCCACAACTGATGAGTACAGGCACAAAGAAAACTAATTACAGTGAAAAGATAAAGAACAGGGTGGCACAGTGGTGTAGTGGTTATCATTGATGCCTCACAGCAAAAAGGCCCCGGATCGGCCAGGGACTTTTTTGTGGATTTTGCATGATCTCCCCATGTTTGTGTGGGTCCTCTCCAGCTTCCTCACACAGTCCAGAGACATGCAGTCAGGTTAACTGGAGACTGTAGGTGTGAGTTAGAGTGTCAGTGGTTGTCTTTGTCTATATGTGGCCCTGCGATGGACTGGCGACCTGTCCAGGGTGTACCCTGCCTCACACCCAGATGATAGCTGGGATGGGCTCCAGCATGTCCTCTTAGCTGGCCACTTAGCTTTTAAAGCTAGTATTATTTTGGTTAAAGGATTAAAGGAACAATATTTTATATATTTACTATGCTAAATAATAAAATGACCATCACGTTAGAGATTAAAGAAAAAAATTTAAATACTGGCCTCTCAGCCAACAGTGCTACAGCCATAAACTCATGTTTGAAATGTTTGTTGCCAGGGCATAATGTGTTTCTGTTTGGATCCTG
>OMLM01007316.1:10366-27323 GCA_900302695.1 Helostoma temminkii | reverse complement strand
TTCTGCACAGTAACATTTGGACTCCACAGGTTGCCAGACATAAAACAGGTTAGAGCCAAGGCGGATTTTAAGACATTTGGCAAGTTTTTACTAGAGGATGGTGAAAAAGTTCAAGTACTATCTACTGGTTGCAAAGATTTGATCAGGGCAGCAAATACTTGAGGCACAGCAGGTGAAGTGATCCTAGCTAGTGCTGGCTAGCGCCGTCATGTTAACGTTAAACGCTATCAGTCACATTAGAGGAGCAGATGGACCTGCTGACCAGCATTTCATGTCTTCATAAGTGAGATCTGCACTGGCTGCAACAAGGACAGTTTTCAAATAATTGCAAAATAATTTCTGCCCAGTATTTTAAATTTAAAGTGCAGCACCCTTTTAAATGCTCAATGTCATTGTTTCATATTGCTCCTTTAAGTTTGTAGCATGAGAATAGTCACGTTAAGATGCTTTAAAAAAGCAGCTGTTTGTGCCGCATTGGTGTCAGTCTCAGTCCATCTCACCAGTCTACTGTACCATACAGTAATTCTCTAGTTAATGCACCACAGCTCAAATATTCACAGCTCGTAAATATTCATTCTGTATTAAAAATCATGGACAATTCTTATCTTAAATGTCCAATGACTTCAATATATGCAAATTGTAACCAAGGGAATTTTCCATTACTGCCACAGGACATGAAGCAGCACTAGAACACAACTAAAAGTTAAATGACTACACTGTGATACCAGACTCGATTTAATACATTTGGGTTAGGTCTACACTCTCTGAATGTGGCAGAATATTAAATGAATGAATTTATTATGAACCGTTCTTCCTTTCAGGTGGAAATCTCTTTAACAAGAGTGAAAATCGTTTTAAAATTACAAAGAAAACAAATGTTTCTTATGTTAAGTAGAGAGAGAGAGGGGAAGGAAGAAGAAAGGATGGACGGTGCTGCAGTCTGCTGGAACAGTATCACAGGATGGGTTCCCCAAGAAGGAGCCAAGAGTTTTTAGAGCACCACACACACACACACACACACACACACACACACAATCTCAGCCTTACACATACACTCTTGGTCTCTCCTCCCTAGCCTCTCCTGTTTCTCTCTTACAGATACATGCACACACACAGTGACACAATCACATCATCCTCACACACTTTACCTCACTCCTCTCCTCACCCTCCCTCCCCTTCTCTCCTCCACGCACCGCTGGGAGCGGAGCAGCTTTTACTGCTGCTCTCCACACTGTATTCTGACTGTGTTACAGTGCGCTTCTTCCAAATGCGCCACACTAATCACTGTACAGTACATTCCTCCTCCAACAGGCGAGGAAACAGACGTGCAGACAATCATCAGCGGCTGTGGAGAAAACAGCGCACACCTCATTCCTAAACCCGGGATGAGCAGAAAGACTGGAGGCTGTGCTCTCATACAGCATTACTGTTATTTTGTTTTTGTTTTTAGCAGAGCGAGGGAAGCTATAATTTCATGTCACCACGCAGTCACCTGCATGTGCATCAGTTCGCATCCCTGCAGCCGAAACAAAAGTCCTGACGTGCGCAACCAAAGAAGCGGAGCTTTCTCCCAGTGAGCCCAAACAGCGTGGCTTTAAAACGAATGTGAAGAGGAAGTGGAGGAATTAAAAGGTTTGGTAAAGCGCGGATGAAAATGAGGCAGCAGAAGCTTTACTCACCCTGCAAAGTGGAGAGCTGGTCGGTAGCTGCAGCCGACGAGAGATCTGTGCGCACTGGGAAGCCTGAGCTCCAAATTTGCAGTTTTCTCTCTATCTCTCTCCTCTGTTCTGCTCTCCCCGCACACGCAGTCTCTCTTTCTTGTGTTTCCTCGTATCTCCTCTTTTTTTCTCCCCTCCTCTCTCGCTCTCTCTCTCCCTCTCTCTCACTTCTCTCCCTCCTTTACTTCACTCTGCTCTTTCAGCACTGCGGAGAATCGGTTGTATGGGCTTTACAGTAGTTTGGGTATAGGGAGGTGGTACTGGTGTGTAAATGTATGTGTGTAGTGGGGCGGGGGGTACAGTGATGTAGGCTAAAGGCAGAAGACACACACACACATGGAGACAGCATGGCATGGTGTCTTGCTGGCTGGAATTGAGGACACATCCTACACGCTGACAGCATGACTGATTCAAACATACAGCAACAATTAGCATAGTGAAACTCATTACCTAAACACCCAAACAGGGCCATGGAGTCTGAATGTACATCCATCTTTTTTGACATAATACTGGACAGAAAGTAGAGAATGATTTCCAGCAGAGAGCCTTAGGAATGAAGCATGTTTGATTTGGAGCAGCTTTGGTTTTGGCCTTAAAGTCAAAATTCTTCATGGCTATAAACTGTAATAAAGTCACTTAGCGTCATTAGATATCATCACATTAGCTAGTTAAAAAGTAGAACTTTTTGACCACAAACTGCATTCTAGTGTAAAAATCAGGCCCCTTCTTTGAAATGTGTGGTTAAAGCAGAAGAAATGTAATGTTTTGGAACTAAACCCTGACCCTAATCTTTCAGAAGTGAGGTGGAAGGACCAGCAGGCAGTTCATGCAAAGAAGTCAACCAACATCCCTGAGGTAAAGCTGTCCTGTGAGGAAGATGGGCTAAAGTCCCTCTAAGCCAGTGCAGGGCTGATTTACAGTTATCAGAAATGCTTAGATGAAGTTATTGCTTCAAAACAATTATAATTAGTGAATGATGCTGGGACCTGTCCAGGGTGTACCCCGCCTCTCGTCCGCATGACAGCTGGGATCGGCTCCAGCACAACCGTGACCCCTACGGGGACAAAGCGGTTCAGAAGATGGATGGATGGATGGAAAGATGCTGGCTAGTTATGGGAAAGGTAAGCACATGCAGTTTTTATTTTGTTTCAAGTTAGTGTTGACTTTTCATGTCCCTCCCCAGCCTTACCCCAGTGCTGAGTTATTTAAAATATAACAATATATTGACTACTATTACAAGTTGACATTAAAACACACATACAGTCTCAAAAAAACAGAGATTATGTCACATATTTGCTTGTGAAAAGGGAAATTCTTTACATGTGTCTCCTTGTGGTTTTGCATGTGATTTTGTCTGTGTGCCTGTTATGCCTCTGTAACACCTTTCATGGTCGAGTGGCTTCATCAGCCCCTGGCGACCCACAGACTGATACAGTGGGCTGTGTGTGTTCCCTGTGATTCACTGTGTGTATGTTCTGCGTGTGTGTGTAAACGCTGAGATACATGTGTGGACCAGAGGGAATTCATTCCACCTGCCAACACTTACCCCCCATCGCAAACACACAAGTCTCACTATACTTGTGAGGACACTCACTGACATAATACATTCCCTAGCCCTTTATCCTAACACTAACCATCACAACTAAACACCCCAATCTGACCCTTAACCTAACAAAAACCTAATTCTAACCTTAACACTAAAACCTTATCTTAACCCACACAATGTTCCTTGAAGTTGTAAGAACTGGCTAAAATGTCCTCACAACAATGGAAGTGAAACTAAATTTTTCCACACAAGGAAATAGAGACATGCACACACATGCATACACTTTAGTTTACTGTTAAAATCAATTGAATACAGCCAAACTAAACACTAATTGATAATATTTTGTGTTTTCACTCACCAATTTAATTTTATTTTACACATAAAAGAAAATGTAGAGTTTGAGGCCAACAACACACAAAATTGTGACAGATGTCTTAAATTTTTTAATCCTTTATTAACTGAGGATATTAATGTGGCATCACCAATTCCTTTTAGTGTCTTGCGGCTTTGCAAGTGAAATATTTGTTCATTCTTACTGGATACAAGACTTCATCTGCTTTATCAACTGTGGTTGCAGCTATCTGAATCTCCTCTTCATCATGCGCCAAATATTTTCAAAAAAAAAGAAAGCCGGCCAGTCAAACACACAAACCATGTGTCTACAAAGCCACATTGTAGCACGTGCAGAATGAAGCCTGGCATTGTCTTGCTTAAATATCCACTGATGTCTTAGAAAATGACATTGCCTTGATGGTAGACATGTATTTAAGTGCAACATGTGCCATGTGGGATCTATAGCGTATAGAGTCAACGTTAATCACATCCTTCAGTAAATGTTAACACTTCATAGCCATGGTTCCACCCTTTCAATAGGATTGGCCTTCAGAAAAAAAGCCAATTCTGGATCAAAAATGGGTCATTCCCACTTCAGGTCGGCTCTTGTCTCTCAGCATTATAACACAATCGGCTTCCATAAGACCCTTTCCTGCGGAAAAGAGAAACTTCTTATCCAGGATGAACAAAAAGTCAGAGGGCTGGAGGGAAAGATCATTTAATTTATAGACAGTAAGAAAAGTTTTTACTGTAGTAAATTTTTACTGAGAAAAAATATTTACATTCTGACAAAACTCTCAGGTGCTATTGACATAAATTACTCACAGTGCAACAAGATTCCAGCTATTTCCTGTTCAGTTCTTGTTGGGCTCTGCTGTTTTACTGTTTACCTTACCTTTAACTGGGTGATGCCAAAACTTTTTAGGTTCTTGATTCGTCACCTTGAGGTGAGGTGAATACAAACTATTTTAACACTGAGATAATCATTGGAGATCATCCTCATTCCCACAAATGTGTTTTTACATTATCTTAAAGTAACATTGGTCAAACAATAAAATGTTTGGGTAAAGAAATGTGGATGATTCTGCTGTCACTGTAACTCATGTCAGTCTCATTAACATAGAACATTTTATGTACAAGGGCAAGTCAGGGTCCTTCACATCAGCACAAGTAAGGCAAGCTGAAAATCATAACAAGCAAAATAAAATCTCCTGATGTCAGAAGGGAACTTTGCCTCCAATCTGCACAACAGCAACACTGAGCCCTTAGACTGGATTAGTAGAAACTCCACAAAAAAGCATACATATTATTGCAAAAAGCTGTTCAGATTGTGGTTGTTTTTTGCTTCACTGTGGTTGAAAGCTCCAAACACATTTCGATATTAAGTGAAACATGGCTTCCTGATGAAAACACTTCTAACGTGGCCCAGAACAGCAGAAGGCTAAAGAACCTTCTGCCATTTATGGAGTAATGTGTGACTCATAATCACAAACATAGTAATGGCGAGGGAGCACATGACCTATTTAACTGGTTATTCCCGAGTCAGGCCAACTGGTCCTGAGTCAAACTGCCTTCTGCTTCTGCACAGATCAGGGAAAAAATAACTACTGATGCAGCCATCAGACGTTGCTGCACTTTTAGTGTTTCACAGCTGCTCCAAATCCAAAGTATCTTTACAGAAAATACCCAACCAAATGCTTATAGGAAACTTTTTAGGGTTCAGTTTACAAGACATAACAAAATACACCATGAACAAATAGAACTAATTTACACTCAGGAGATCAATGAGGGCGCATTAGATGAAGAAGACGTGCCGATGCAGGACACAAACAGGGTTTTGAATATTTGCAGTTATCTTCAGTTTGCTGGAGGAAATGAGTTCAAAGGAAAACGTCAAAGGATGGAGGCCCTGGTGATGTAAAATGCTTGCTTATTACTTTCTATTGTATAGTTAACGAAAGTGTTCTGCTGAGAGCCACAGTAAATATCACAGAATCAATACTAATATCACTTCAGAGAGACAGAAGTCTATTTTAAAAGACAGGGTGATAATCAATAATTATACTAAAGGTAGACTTCAGAGAAGGATACTGTGTTGGTACGGTGATGAATATCTAAATGACAATTCGCGATCGATATGTGCATTGATCCAGTCTTAACACAGTCACAAATGTCACATGAGAAGGACATGTCAGCGAACAGGTTTCACTACGTGACCCATAAAGTTGTGAATATGTTTTACATGTAGCCTTGTTTTAGCAGAGTGGATTTAAGCAACTGATATAGAGAAAAATGATACGAGGTTTGCTCACCTAAACCTGCCTGAACTGTCTTCTATTCATTTCAAATTCACGTCAGCAGGTAAGAGAAAAGGTGAGTTAGAATGTGTCAATATATATTCTGGACAGCCAAAGAACTTTTATACCATATTTATCCTAGTTGTCACAGAGACTATACTTCTTACTGGACTCCACAAGAGAAAATCTGGTTTGGTATGACAGCTCTCGGGCATGCTTGAGTGTTCCTGGTTGGTTTGCTCTAGCAGTCTTATAAATAATTGGTAGGTGTGGTTGCCCATCCATTCAGTGCAACTGGGATCATATGGGTCTAATGTTCCTCAACCCACTAACTGACATCTTAACCCCCCTATGTGCTTTTACTAATTTTTCCTAGTTTTACGGCAAAAACATTATCAGAACATTAATTATTTAGTGAAATGACACATTTGAGTTTGTGGTTGCTCCTTGTCAGTTACATCTACATCATTGTAAAGCCAACATCTTGTTGATTAGCATCAATCACCAAGTCAGCATCTATTTCCAACGTAGCAGCTCTCACAAATAAACTATCCCTCTCCACCAGTCCCCGAATCCTAGCCAACCTATTGTTTGTGTGTATACAATGAAGCTGAATGGCTGCTACTGGCTTGGCTGGCAGACTGGGAACCTCCGTGCAGCAGCAGCTCAATCAGAGCTGAACACAAGCTTCTGCTTAGCACAGCTCGTAAAAACCTCCCAGTGGACACGGAAACCTACTACTTCTGCCTGAGGCATCCTTAAAGAGCACTGTGGAGGAAGTGAAGTAAAACTCCCTTGTCACCTAAGGTACTAAAGGGATAAGAAAGCACTGATCAACAAATGTGGACTCTGCTCCTTTTCCTATCACACCACACTACCATTTTTATTGTTTACACACAGAAACATCAGCGACAGAGAAGCAAGAAACAACAGTAATGGAGAGATTATAAATTAACATCCAATGCACATCTTTGAATTTGTGATTGCATAACATAGAAAAAGAAATACAATATACCCTAAAATATGACAACACAGAAAAATGGCAGGAAGTAAAAGTCCATATAGATCCTCCTTCTTTTTTCATCCTGTGTCTGTCTTATTCTTATGGGACTCCTCCCGTCCCCCCTTTTCTCTCCCCCTTCACTCTATTTTTAGCTCTCTGCCAGGGAAATCCAATACACGAGCAGAGCTATATATAGCCAGCTGTACAGTGATCCACACATGTGAGCAATAGCATCTAAATGAGGGATTTTTTACATCAATACGCTGCAGATGCTGGTGGTGCAGTAATGAGGGATAGTTAGCTCCCTCGTCTGCAGTTTGTTAGTGCAGTACAGCAGTTTGCTTTTATTTCAAAATGCTCTATTTCTGTCTTATATTTAATGCTGGTTTACTCTGCTCTGGCTGTTAAAGGCTTTGTTTGCCATCTCAAAAGAATAAGAACTCAACATAAGGTTGACATTGCACTAAAACTGGAAGGTGTTCACATAAAACAGATTATTATTTTAAATTAACTGGCTGGACAGTTAATTTCAAGCTTGAACTCATTGCTACAGTACCACTCCATCCACACTGCCCATAATAATAATTAAGTAATTATTTTATGTGGTGGTCAACTGATGATTTTACAACACAGAGAAGGTTTCATCAGAACCATTTTTTATTACGCACAGGAATGTGCATCATATTTCCACTATAATGTGTGTCAGCCCGTGTGCATATACTCTCCACGTATACTGTGCAACATTTGTGTATTCTTGTACTTTGATTTCCTCGTCTGCCTGTGGCACCAACAGTGCCTATAAACCAGTTTTACTTTGGTTAGGTATCAGTACACTTAGTACGTTCAGCTGTACAGTTTATATATGACGCTGTAGAAAACCTCAAGAGATGTCTTTTGTTGAGATCATACAACACAACCAAACTCTTCACACAAAACCCTACCCTGACTTGTGGTTGCATTGTATTCTGGTCTATAGCTTGTCTTCTGTTGGTGTTGAAATGGTCTTTTAGAAAGATGATGCTCCTCTAAGCTACCTAAATGAATCATCATCTATAAAGCTTGTATAAAACCAATGCTTTAACCTATACAGCACCAAACGGCAGACAAACAAAGTCTGATTGTAGAGCATCCTAACAGAGCTAAAAGTAAGTCAAACATTGGAGGTGCATGAATCAGGTGAACACACAAAAAAATATGTAATTCTGCTAACACATTCTCCATAAGATAATATGTTTGCCATACACACTTTCTAGGGCAGAGAAAAGAGTTACTGAGCAGCAGTCACACCAGACATCATCTCTCTATACCATTTCAGCCATAACATGTATAGCACCACACTAGTTATATTGAAACAAGCTCACTTTGACAGCAGCCATTTGGAACTGCTCACACTGCAAGACTGTCATGTTCTTATTCTGGTCTTTCTGTCCTTTCCTCTTCCTCTCAGTCTCCTTTTGATAACTGATCGGGCTCACCTGTGCTTCTCACTATTTAGGCAGGGTCCGAATCACATCTGTGCTAGATTGTGCCACTTTGTGATTAAAACCACTTTCCAGCCTACTCTTGTGTTTCCTGATCGGACCTGAAAACCTAACCTCGGACCAGTCCTGAATCAGAACCCTGCCAACTCCTTATCAATACTGTAACTAACCTTTCTGATCTTTCTGACCTGTTGCTATGTTATTGAACCTTGATTTTTGATACCAGACTTGTTAGATGCTAGTGGATATTTGGATGCTAACTCTGGACCGGACTCTGACCTCTCTCTGTGATCTGCTCTCTAAGGTCCTCACAAAGACAACCGACAAATTTCTGACATCTGAAAAATCAGTTTGAGGAGAGAAGTTAGCAGAAAAAGTAAGGGTAGTGTGAGTGTGAGTAAGGGTAGAAATAAACACAACAAAATGCGACACCACACAGGGATGTGTATTATATTTGAAAGTATTTTGAAGCTGTTAAATGGACAGTATTTAAAAACTCTGCTTCTGCATTTATACTAACTCTAAGAAGAATTATGTGTTGTGAAACAGAAATCCTTACGTTTTTTCTGCTGTGAAAGCTTGTTATGAATATTTTGATAGTCATTATGTGGTTGCTGTGACAACAGTGATTTCAGAGAAATTTCATGGGGTGAAAGAGGTGAAGGATGGCACAGTGAGGGAGAAATTACAAACAATGTTTTTAAATCAGAGGAGTCAGACAGTGAGAAAATACGATGCTGAGGTGATTAGGATAGTGAGGTGAGAGAAAAGGGACATAGAAAAGAAGAGCATCGAGACAGTGAGGTAAGAAGAAGAGGACAAGGAGAAAGGTGAGGAAATGAAGGAAGGGAGAAGGTAACACAGAAGGAAGTAGACAGATGGAGGGATCAAAACGGAAAGAAGTTAAAGGAGAGGGAAGCAAAGTAAAAAAAAGATAGGATAAAGACTGGGGAGATATAAAAGGAGGGAGGAAAAAACAAATACTGAAGAGAAGACAAGTGGAAGACCAGCAGAGAAGAAGGTACAGTAAAAGAGAGGAGTAGATGCATAGGAAAGGAAATAGGGAAGTAAGGAAAGCAAATGAAAGCAGGTGTGGCTGATGCACAAGAGGAGGCTGATGAGGAGCAGTTGGAGCAGAGAGAAGAGCAACAGTAAGCAAAAATGTTCAACACAACTAAAATGAAAACATGAGTCAAATACAAATAGATGAATGTATGTTTATTAGACACACATCAAGCAGTTTGACAGACTGAGTAAAAGTGTGCTTTTCATTCACACGCTCAGCTGGACTGACTGGAAAATAAAATGAACTGGGCTAAGCTGTAAAATAGACCAAAAGGATCACGGGAAAGCAGGATGACACAAGCAGATTGACTGAAGGAGGAAAGCGAGTGATTTTGCTGCTTCGACAGTCTCAAACACAAAGGTCAGCATCTTTGTAGGACACTTGGGAAAAACTAAAGGAAAAAATTAGGAGGAGGTGGGTGATGAGACCATCAGAAATGGCAGTTTATACATAACCATGAACTGTAATATGATTAGGATCACTATACAAGAATATGAGCAAAATCCCTGCACACATTTCATTATAGTGATTGAGCTTCCTGGTGGATCAATTACAGAGACAGTATGTACAGTATGTAAAATTATGTTCTTAATTGTCATTAATAAAGACAAACTACAGCGGTGTGTTAGCCTTCAATCTGGTTTATGTCTTAGCACCAGTGAAACATCTAAATATGTTTTAATATGACCATCAAATCATCTCATAATTGTATATCTGTTGTTATATTTGTTGAGACTTGAGAGAGACTTGACTTGATTAAAGTAATTGCAGAATGGACAGGAGGGGCAAGCAGTGAAGCTGTGCCTGTAGTCTTTGTTTTGGTTCAAAGAAAGTCATCTGACTTCCGGTTTGGTGATCAATGGTGTGAGTGCCTCTGGGGGCTCCTGCTACATTTTCAAAATAATCCTACACTAGGCAAATTTTTCCCCTCTTCATCATCTTGGTGTACATTTGTCTTGAGTCCACAGAACATTTTTTGTGAACTCAAATTCCTTTAAATGCAACCAAACCATGTGGCAACTTATTGGCTTTACCACAGAGGCCAGCTTCGCAACCTCTGACATTGCCACGTGGTGATTCTTCATCGTCGTGTGGTGAAGCCAAAGCCTCATTCAGACATGAAGAAGCCTCAAGTTTTAAGACTAAACTGCTTCCCTCTTTACGTAAAGAGATGGCCTCTGTTTTTAAAACAGTGAAAAACAGTCTGTGAAAGCAGAACTTTCAGCGGCCATTTTGAGCACCCAAGCTGATTTGACCACACTAAAGAAATCTGTGAGTAAAATGGAAACGTCCCTTTCCTCATGCACAGATGACATAACTGCGCTACAGACTAAAACAAATTATCTTTCTGTTGAACTAGTCAAGATGGAAAACAAATATGATGATCCTGAAGCCAGATCCCGGCGCAATAATATAAGAATCGTGGGAATACCTGAGGACACCATCCACTCAGCTTCCACCACAGCGGTCTCCATCCTGCTAAAAGACGCTCTCCACCTCGAGGAGAAACCTCACCTGGACCTATTTTACCCTCCAACTGAAGCTGTGCTCATCGCCTAGCTACATTACCACCTTGAGTGTACGGAGATCCTCCAAAGGACCAGAGCTCAACAAGGGATCAAGTTCAATGAACTGAAGATCTCTATCTTTCCTGATCTCACTGTGAAGACGGCAGGTGCCAGAGACTTTGTGAGATTCCCGGGCTGCGCTTTGGACTGCTCTACTCAGAACCTTCGCATCACTTATGAAGGTGTGTAGAAAGAGGACACCACCACCTTCACCAACACTCTGAAGAAGTAAGACTCGAGCAGTGAGACATGTCTATTGAGTATTTTTTTCAGTCCTGTATGTAGGAGCCCACCTCCAGCTACAGCTAGTACCGTGCAAATGTGTTTGTTAGAGTTTTGACTCCTATCGGAGTCTGCACTAGGTTTGTCATTGTTTCACGATGGGATCGTTGCAAGTGCATTAAGGTTCTGTGTTCGAGCTCAGTTTCAGAGCAATTTTTTTTTACTTTTCCCTCCCTTTCTGAGGGAACTTTGGGGGCTGCTGTTTTACTATTCTGTTCTCTGATTGCCATGTAAATGTCCATCAATAACCAAAGAAATGGGATCCTCCACTCTGCTTCCTCTGTAAGATTCCTTAGTTGAAATATTAAAGGTGTTCAGTTTTCTGCTTCCAAAGTCATTTCAGATAAAGATAGTAGGTTTATAATAGTTATAATAGCACTTTATTTCATGTCCCCATTCTGTTAATTAGTATTTATGCCCCTAACTTTGACAACCCACAATTTATGTATAAATTTGTTCTCTCTCATACTTTATTTTAATGTTACTCAGACACTACCCTTACTTTTTCTGCTAACTTCTCTCCTCTAATATCCAAAATGAAGTCAGACTTTCCCTTACCTTACCTTTGTCACTGATAGGAAGAATTAATGCCATCAAGATGTCTGTGGTATCAAAATTGTTGTTTCATTTTTAATGTCTCCCATTGTGGTTTGGCAAAACTCAAACTGCAAATATGATAGAGGCCTATCTTTACCAACCTTCCAGTTGTATTATTGGGCAGCAAATATTAAATGAATTAAATTTTGGGTTAAATCCATAGATCTGCCATGGTGTGAATTAGAAGCAAAATCACAGTCATTTAACTTAAAGGCCTTGATTAGTTCAAATTTCCCAGTTAAACTTGCTGGACTAATGAAAAATCAGGTGGTGTGTTCCAAACTTAAAATCTGGTATTAATTTAGGAAGCATTTAAATTTAACCTCTTTCTCCATTTTAAGTCCTCTCCTGAAGAATCATCTATTTTTACCATCTTCTTCCGATTCCACATTCTCCCTCTGGCATAATAACAACATAACAACTTTTTGGGACTTTTATTGTGATGGGGTGTTCAGCAGCTTCACAGATTTATTCCGTAAATTTTCTCTCCCGTCCTCACACCTTTTTTGATATTTTTAAATCAGGAACTGTATAAAATCTTTATTTCCAACTTTTCCATTTACACCACAAAGAACACTATGGGAGGAATTCCTAAGCCCAGGTCTTTCTCAAAAAACTGTTATTTCAAATTTTTATAATAGTCTCCTCTCATCATATTGTTCAGCACTGTTTAAAGTGAAAATAGCTTTGGAGGCAGAGTTAGAGATGGACTTGAATGAAGACTGGTGGGGAGCAGCTCATACAAAGACTTATTCAAGCTCAATATGTGCCCACCTAACTCTTATACAATGTAAAGTTTTGTTCAGTGTCCACTTATCCAAAGCTCGTTTATCACATCTGCCCTCACATAGCTGATTCCTGTGGTAAATGCCACGCCTCCCAGTGTAATCTTACTGACATGTTTTACTCTTGTCCTCTAATTCTACGCTTCTGGCAAAACTACTGTAACATCATATCAAAAATACTTTCTATAAATCTAACATTATCGTATGTGATTGCTCAATACTATTGTGCCTTTTATTTTCTTGTCTTTCATAAATAAAAACAAACAAAAAAACATAGCCGCACAGCAGGGGTCAAAATTGTCCCTTTGGGACAAATAAAGTCATTTGAATTAAATTGAATTGAAATTCTAATGTTAATGCTGTATAAGAATATATGTGATTAGATTGTACTGAGTTGCAGAAGCTAGTAGTGGCTTAACAAGAAGTGACATTGGGATGTTGTGTCGCTATATAACCTCGATCAACTTCTCCTGATGACCAGGAATGAAAGAAAACCAATATAGGTAGTTTTCCAAACACTGGGATGTATAGGTGTTACTTATCTCTACTGTACCAGTGTCAATATATGGACATGGTTGTATGTACCATGTTTACTGTGTGGAACCAAGGTGTCCTTGAAAAATGTGTGTCAGCATGTGCATTATTATGGCTGCATGAGCTGTCAATACTGTATTGTACATCTCTGCACCAATTATGAGGAGAGAGGATGAAGGAGGAGAGGTGAATGAGGAGAAAGAGGGAAAGGAGATGGACGTGGGGGACAGAGAACAATAGGAACAATAAGCAGACTGGCAGCCAAGAGAGAGAGAGAAAATGAACACAGAGATGGGGTGGAGGCTAAACCGTTTTTTTCACATTTGCAGAGTGGCCTCCAGTCATTTTACGTTTATCTGTATGTGTCTAAAATGTCTTAAAGTTCCAGTCAGACAGAAGAAAGAATGACTGACAGTGCAAAAAGCAGTTATTTTAAATGTTAATTGCCCTATACTGCTGATATGTTAAAATGTCTTAGCTGTCAGTACCCCAGAGGTTCTGTTCAATAGCAACTGGACTTGTTTTAGTTTTGAAGCGTTTCTCCTTCCATCCAGAAGGCTTCATCAGTTCTGACTGACTGGCTGGAATAGCAGGCTCATAACCACTGTGGAGTGTGTGCAGTGAACAATGTACAGGTCTGTACATAGGAGAGACTAAACAACAGCTTTACAAACACATGGCTCAGCACAGGACAGGCAGCTCCTTAGGACAGGATTCAGCAGTCCATCTGCACCCGAAAGACAAGGGCCACTGCTTTAAAGACAGGGGTTTTCATATTCTGGACAGGGAGGACAATTTGTTCAAACTAGGCTAACAACTTCCTGACTCTACAGTGTATATAAGCATGCTACTCCAGCCAGTCAGTCAGAACTGATAAAGCATTCAGGTAAAAGGGGAAACATCTTCAGAACTAAAAACAAGTCCAGTAGCTACTGAACAGAACCTTTGGGATAACCACGACCTGGATGACTGAGAACATTGACGTACATTTTGCTGTCAATGCATTTCTACACAAATGTCACAGAAAAGATTTCATACAGTTTAAATGAAGGATATCAGCCAGAAAGATCAGATTAGTTACAGGAACACAAACATCATGTACATGATGCAGACTCGGTTTAGCACTGGCACTACGAGCAGCAAAGAGAGATATGAAGAGACAAGAAGGCAAAGAGAGGGACACACCATGGGAGAAACAGAGATAAGGAGCAGGCAGAAGAAAAAGACAGGGAGGATGAAATAGAGTGGATTTAAGTTCAGAAGGAAATTAGTCGTCTGCAGGGGGTGCAGAGGATTTCAGAGAGACATTATTATGTCTTGGCTAAGGCTTTCCTCTTTCTTTTAATCCTTCCAACTTCTATGTACTGTATCACAGCAGGCAAGGTCTCTGCAGAAACAACAGTGAGGATCCCTTTAATTTATTCCAACTATGGCGTCTTATCACAGAACTTTGGAGCCGCACTGATAAAGCAGCAAGAACAGGGATTAATAAAACTGTTAGTGGGAGACACTGGGTGAGATGCTGCAATTTTAGAAGTCAAACATGCCCAGTCAAAGCATGAGTGTAAGACACCAATAAATGATTTAAACTTTGGGGTATGTGTTTTTGCATGAAGAAATGCTGTCAGAGACAGCAGCACCTGCCTCAGGCTGCCTCTGTCCAAGAGCTCGCAAACTCTTGAAGTGAAATATGGCAGCGATCAGACCGGAGGCTGAGATGAAGCGCACTGACGTGGTCATACTTACATAAGATGTGACACTGAACCCTGTCCCAAAGTGTTCTCAATGACCTGGGAGCTGTAAGAGTAATAGTGCCAGTTCTAGCTTGGATGTTGCTTTTAGATCATTCTATGTCTATATTAAGCCAGCTAAACCTGTAAATGCATCTTTTTTCCTTCTTTTTTGGCCATTTCTCTCAAGCCTGAGACAGGGATTGTGTAAATGTGACAACACTGCCTTGGGGAAAACTGAGATTTATAATAACACTTATATCTGTGACAAAGCAGATGGCGACAGCAGCATAGCATTTCAGTCATCACAGCAGATTGACTAGATTGATCAGAACAAGATATCTGATTTGTTTTGTTCTTTACTTGTTCTGTGACAAAGCTGTAACTCTTTAGTTCTTGTAGTCTACTTGCTGTAAACAGTGGTGGGAGAGGAAACAGACACTACTTGGCATTTTAATGTGCGTGAACATAGGTACAGAAACTAAACATTTGACGAGGATGCATGTTGTTTTGGAATACAAACTTAGTTCTTTGAACGCAATATCTAAAGAAGAAGGAATTACTGTCAACTTGGACTCAATTATGAACTGATTAGATTTTGGTAGCCAAATATCAAGGGTCAAGGTCACCCTGACTTCATGTTCACCCAGTTCTTGTGGCCCATTCTTGTGAACACTTTATATGAAGAACACTTCTTCAATCTGGCACAACTGTCACCTTGGACACAGTGATGAACTGATACATTTTGATGTGCAAAGGTCAAAGGTCAAGGTCATGCTGACTTCACTTTCATCAAGTTGTGGCCCAAATTTGTGACTGTGATATGCAAAGATCGCTTGGAGGCATTTTCTTTAAATTTGGTACAACAGTCCAAATGGAGTCAATGATGAACTGATTAGTTTTTGTGTCAAAGGGTCAAAGGAAAAGGTCACAGTCACCCATTCATCTGAATTTTGTTAATGCAATAGATTAAGTCTAGCTTTATTAGATAAGCTGTTATGCTAGTTAGCTTAGTTTGGTTAATATTACACAATTCTTTCCGATGCTCTACAAAATTCTGGACCACTGATGAAGAGTAGTAGTATAATGATAAAACTGAGTGAGAAAGTATAACACTTGGTAATTCTCTAAAGTGATGTCTTGGAGTCTTGGAGAGAAAACCCAGTTCACCCCTGTTTAGCTCTGATTCCCATGGTCAGTGGCTAAAGTTTTCTGCTGCTGATTCTGCTCCCACTTCTGTGAACTGCCTGGATTTATCTGTGAACAATGGTTTGCTGTGTCATTTGTGCAAATTATCTTTTTACATATTCCTCACGAAAGCTTTAATAAGCTGCTGTGTTGTTATATATAACCTCTTAGCAGTGGTGTTGTACAGTCTCATGCATGTAAAGAAGAAATGCACTAGTCAGCGGAGGCATATAACTGGTAATTCTAGTGATATACTGATATGTGAAAAGTGATATTTATATGCTTCCAGACAAGTTTAAAAGAAATTCACTGAGATTTACTGTGAGATAGGCAGTGAAGGCAAGTAATGGAGATGTGTGTATTGTAAACAAAAATCAAATAAACCTCAAGACATAATAATTCATATCAAAAAGGCTATACAAAGGCTGGTGCCACAATCCATTTCAAAATTAAAAGATTAAAAATGTGTTTTTTTTTTAAGGTAGACAACCAGTCTGTCTCCCCCAGAAGCCCCTATGTCCCATGAAGGCATAGCGTTAACAGATGCTCTTGTTGTTATCTATTAGTGGAACCTTATTTAGATGGGAAGAGAAGTTAATAAATAATAAAAAAAACAGCAACTTCCTATTTATCATTGCTTCCTGTGAGAGAAATGCCCGGAGCCATGTTGATTTGGCAGACGCTGCCAAGGCCCGAAGCTCTGATCCGACTCCCCCTCTCCACACTGACTATATTTACCCCTCACACACACGCACACACACACTGCCATCCTTTGCGCACACATGTGGGTGGAAGGAGAAGGAGAGCAGAGGAGCAAAAGAAAAAGAGA
>OMLM01007315.1:2977-24424 GCA_900302695.1 Helostoma temminkii | reverse complement strand
AATAATATATTACACACACATACACACACACACACACACACACACATATACATATATATATATATATATATACACATATATATATCTATATATGTATAAAAATGTCGTTTAGAATACCTCATCACTGCTCCAGCGATTAGCAAATGAAGGTCTCTGTTTTTTAATGCAGACAACTTCCCTCATATCCTCGTAGGAAGGATCAGTGGGCACAAGGTCATGATAAGGCAGCTGATACTCCTCTACAATGCCTGTAGAGAAGACAGATATGAGCGAGAATCAGTATAATGATTAAGGGAATATCTAGGATACACATACACTGATATTGTATGAACGTAAATACAAGCATTAACATTTGCCTGACCTCCAGATATGCAACGTCGAGCCATCTCCCAAACAATAAGGCCAAAACTATACATGTCAGCCATTATAAAAGACTGGAAGTAGCTCCTGTTCAAGGTCTCATCCAAGACTTCGGGTGGCATATATCGCTTTGTTCCAACTCGTAGGTTGGGAGGGATGTCCAACTTATTGGTATCACTGAGACAGTGAGAGAAAACAGGAATCGGTTAAAAATATGTCTGCATGTTTCAAAAAGTGGAACTTAGGAGTGTGCAAACTCCAAAAATCATGTTGTACCTGTTAAACTTGACAGCCAGCCCAAGGTCTGCTATACAGCAGGATCCATTCTTTTTAACAAGGATGTTTTTGCTCTTCAAGTCTCTGTGTGCAATGGCTGGTTTGCCCTGTGTGCCATAGATCTCAGTGTGCAGGTGACAGAGGCCTGATATGGAGGAATAGGCCAGTTTCAGCAGAGCCTTGACATCTAAGGTGTTGGACTTGAGATAGTCATATAAAGATCCATTCTCATGGTAGTCCGTTATCAGGTAGAGCTGAGTCCATGAGCCAGTTCCTTTAATGTCAGCTGCTATGAATCCTGGAGGTTGGAAAGTGGGGATGATAACACTGAGAAATGTACAAAGATGCTACATTAACCAAGAGTGAGAAAAAATTAGCTTGTGTTGAATGGAACTAGTGTTTAATTTCAGTTTTATACTGTACACTTTGTCTTTGCAGACACACACAAATCAACAAATCAGTCCTTGTTTTTTAATTTCCCCTTACCAAGTATATTTTCATGTCTCATTAGGAAAGTCTGATAAATTTCAGTCTCTCTGAACCAGCTCTCCTCCTCTGTGGTAAAGAAGACTTTCACAGCTACTCTCTCTCCTCTCCATTTGCCCATCCAGACTTCTCCATACCGCCCTTTTCCAATCTGCTTAACCATCTGGATCTGCTTGGCGATGGTACGCTGCACCTGGCAACAGATTATTGCAGAAATTCTGTGTTTTATTATGCCATTTCCTCTTAAAACCACTTCTGACAGTTTTGCTGAACAACATTATAGTTTTTTCTTATTAGAAAAAAGCACTATGGATGGAAATCTACAGGACTTGGTCGTGTTCTATTGGTAAGGTGGTAGCACATGATGATAAGAGTACACAAATTATCATGAATTCATGCATAAAATACTATATAAACTTTCCAAAAATTAACAGTATCTCATGATTGTGTTCATGCAAGAACAATTAATTATTGCTGCAACTATGGTATTTGACTCATTATGACTTCTGGATTATTAATAATGTTAATCTCTTCTTCACATTGGTGCTCAAATATGCCTGCCTTACAATAACTGTCATCATCATTAGTTAAGCTTTACTTGATCATGAGTTCCTTATGTTTGTGTTTCTAATAAAGTGGTTAGAGACGTCATGATGATTCAAATCCCTTTGTTGCAGCATTAATTCATGTACTGTTTTTGCATTAATGCATTCAAGAGATACTGTTACTTTTTGTCCCGAAAGTTCATGTAATATGACATGCATGAATTAATGATTTTTCAAGAATGACATAATGCATAAAATTATTGACAATGATAGTGTTACTGGTAAAGCTAATTTAGTATGGCTGTTTTACACGTGTTAAGATGTGTGAAATGGTTTGTGTGATGAATGTAACAGTAGCAAAATCATCTATAAAGAGCATCAATATAATTATCTCTTTGTGATTTTGCATTTTATATTGTTACCGCCAAAACACGACAGTGTAATATTTGTGAGACAAAGCAGTAATGTAAACTGGGTTTGAGGTGTTGCAGAGGAAGTGCACTACTTTTTTCTTACCAGTCGAGGGAGCCCTGATCCAGAGCCAGACCCAATGCTACGGGAATGTTCTATCAAGTCTTTCAGAAACTCTCCAGGGGCAGAGTAGGTATCATCCTGTTCCAGATCATTACTATAGGGTGCCCGTGACTCTTGGCGCTTACATCTGGCACAGAAAAGTGATGCAGTGTTTACTACAGTAAGTGCAGATTAGGAAATGTGAAGTAAGTATGTCAACTGAACATTTCTTACCTGAAGTAGCAGAAGACAAGAATGAGCCCAAGAATGATGATGCAGACTACAACTGAAATGAAGAGAGCCTTGTACTGGATACTGCTGTCCAAATAATCTACAAAATGGAAAATGTCATTATTTTACCATCACTAAACGTGAATAATCCTCATCTGATTGAGAAGTTAAGTGAATAAATAAATGCTGACAGTCATTTGTTCATTGTTATCAACTCCAACATCTTTCTAATTTTTATTGGCAGGGACAAGCTCCTTTTCTCCCTCTTCACTCTAAGCTTGCACAGCACCCCCACTCCCAGTGTGTGATCGATCACATCCCCTTCCTGAATCCCATGTATCAGGTGTCACACTGACATTGCTACAGAAACCCCTGGGGCCTAAAGCAGCTCTGGGGCTCTAGCCTTTCTGCCATGCTCCTGTCAATCAGACACACACGGGAGCATGAGCACAGACACACAGAAAGAAGTAAGTGAGTCTTATAAAATAACTGAAGTCCACTGATTAAAGGATATTTCCAGGTTTAGTTAAACATATTTAGAATAGATTACAGTGGTGAACTGTAAAGTTAGTCAAGTTTGTCACTGTTTGCTTGAAGGTCATAAGCAAGTGTGTGAGGCTGTGAAAAATGTAATGGTGAGCATGTGACAGACAAACACAGGGAGCAAAAAGAAAGCGGGTGTGTTTGTTGCAGAGTGACAGATGGGCAGATATCTCACATCCGTCCCGAGGCAAGAAACTCAAGCAGGCCCTTGGGAGAGGCTGTCCTTTTCATTAGAGAGTGAGAGAACAAGCCAAGCCTGCAGACTCTGTATCACCTGCCTTCTCGCCCCCCCTGCCCCTCAGAGCAGCATGTGCCACTTCACTCCAGCACCACGCTGTGGTTTGTAACAGTTTAAACTGTCACTACCCATCACCAACCAGAGTTGCCTGAATGAGCCTGTTTGTAAAACCACTCACGTTTTTTTAAAGCATGGAAGGATTTCACTGTGTGACAATCCATGTGAACAAAAATATGTGTGTTTCTCTTACCTGATGGCATGAGCGGAGGAAGCGTAGGATGCAAGTGTCTGTTGCAATAGTCCTTATCTCTGCAACACTCAATAGCTCTCCTTGAACGTGCATTCCCCGTGTCCTAACATGAATACACACACACAATCTAAACCAAAATGCATTTCTACACACTAACAAACTAAGACACTGGAGTGACAAATATTTATGGCTACACTTACTTCTAATATGAACATTTTACAGTATAGCTATGGTTTTTCTACTGCGTATAAAGATAACAGGGCTGGACACAACTGATTTAAACAGGTTTCATGAAGTGCTGCAGTGAGTCAAGAAAAACTCATAAAATCTTAACAACAGCTCATAAAGGACATGGGTACACTGACATGACCAAGTATTCATGCAGGCAGAGATACAGCTGACTTACCCTGCACTGGAACTCAGAGCCAGCCAGTCCCAAACAACCTGCACTGAATACAGCCAGACCCCCCTCCTCCTTCACCATGGTGAAGCAACAACCATCAGTCCTACAAAAACACGCACAGACACACACACATAAACCATCAATTAAATATAGCAAACACTGCCTAGCACTCTATACATCATCAGCTTCATTGCTAGAGATGTACTAACTGTACCTATTGAGACTACATTCTTTCAAAAACAAATCTATGTATTTTCAAATATTATAAGAAACATTTTAATTCCAGTATATCAAGATCCATTTATTTATCATATGCACATAGATTTTTGCAATACAGAAGATACGCTGTGTGCACTTGGAGTATAGACCTCTCTAGTGCAAATGACTCAGCTAATATACGTGTTGATAAGCCATGCCTAAAAAAAGTTTGGGGAATTTCATTAAAGGATGTTAAAGTTTTGTAAACATTTGTGCACTTCTGATTAGTAATAATACACTTCTTGAATAATTACTAATTATTATTAATTATTGTATTACAGTAGCATTGATTTTGAGAGATATTTTCATAATCTGCAAGTGTTTGTCTATGTAAGTGCTTCACCGTACATGCAAGTGTTGTTGACAGAGTCTTCAGGGCAGTCAGGGTGGCAGTGGCACCAAAGCATGTTCTGTGCCGAAGTTGTGGCTCTGCTGCTACTTTCCTCTCCCCTTCTGTCTGACCCTCCCTTCCATCCATTCTTCAGCAGCATAGTGTCCAACATGTTGGCTGAGAGAAAGATTGAGAGAGAGCAGGTTTAGCAACAGGGCAGACTTAAACATCTGGACACTTCTCTAGTTCCTGCAAAGCCAGTAAAAAGTTAAGTACACATACCTCAGGAAAATTACTGATGGAATAAATCAACATTTCTGCTCATTTCAAATGGCTCTCTTGAAAAAAATCATCAGAGTTCTGCCTACTAAAGTACTGTTTCCATGGCACTGCGATCCACAGAAAGTGTGAATATGTGCTGCTGAAAGCAATCCTGCTGTTCTGGACTAGACTCAATATATCTGCATGAAGTCTGTAACCAGAATAACACTACTGACAAGAAAGAAATCTTTGTGCTGTTTTTGTGCATATATGGCTACCTGTATGTGTAGTTGTGTGAGTGAGCATAGTGTGCCCAGCATATTGTGTATTAAAGTGTTTAGTTAATTGTTGCAATATTGAAGAGAATGTATATACCAGATTGTTTTTATTATCTCTTATCCAGTTTACATGAACAACAGTAAGTTTCCACGGCATCTAATCTCCAAATGGCAGAGACAGTTGGCATATATCACTGGTTTTGCTGTCAGATCTGCTAAAGAGCAAATATACTGAGTATATTACCGAATATATGTGAGGCCTTGGTGTTTATCTTCTGTGAAAAGGAATAACATTTCCAGCAGGCAATATTGCAATGAGCTACTGTACCAAAACATACACAACTGAGTTAAGCTAAGCCAAGTGCTGTAATACAGTGCAAGTTTATTCATATTAAACAGCAGGAGGATAAATGTTATTGCTCTGGACTTGCTCATCCTTGAAGTGTTAACTTACAGAGCTGTCACTGAACACTGAAGTAATCCACGGTTGCACTTTGCACAACCTTTGAATTCCATGTTTTATTTTAGTTTATTTAATTGTTTAAATGACTGCCAGCTAGGAGTAATGTGAACTTCATCACCTGCATTTTTATGTTTTCATAAATGTAAAATGAGTGCAGGTAACCACAGAAATAAATGTTAATTACATAGCAAAAGCTGTAATTGAGGCTTAGCATAACATTATCCTTTACATATTACATCTGCCTTCCCATGTAAAGAACTACTCAACTGCACAAACAAATAATTTATAGAGGAAAATAAATATTAAAACTGCTACTAGTGTGGTATTATTATTATCTATCTATCTGAAGGTGCACGCATTATATGAGTGGAGAATAAAACCAGTTCTGACAGCAGCTTGTCCCTGAAGACCTCTGTGGTCAAAGAACTGAACAGTGTTGTGCCACATGAGATGGACGTCTTCCTCTGGCTTTGTCTCCTCACTCTCTTTCTTTCCTCCTCTGTCAATTTTTTTACAATATCAACTGCACATTTTACAACCAGGCTCGCACTGAAAATGAACACACAGTTAAACTGCATGACAGTGAAGGATTTGCAGACGTTAAGGATGCACATTAGGCAATTTAGATCCAAGAAAAGCTTCCTGCAGCTGTGGATGAATTTTCATTTTAACAGGTGTAAGTAGGTCTAAGCAGTCTGCACAGTGTGGAACAGCATATACTCTTGTTCACGCAGTGCCCTGCGTCCTTCCAAACTAATCTGTGTTACTGTTTCTGTTGGAAACCACAAGACAGCAATGTTACATGGATGTGTCAGGTTTTCAGATATGTTCTGTCCAAATCAGCTTTGTTTTGGGTAAAATGTCAAAGGAGGCAAACATGACAAGACTCTCTCTCATCTAACAAAAGTGACTAATATATAAAAGCTAACCGTCTTATATTCTTACAATAGTGAATGGCACAGTACTCAATAGTCACAATAAAAAGGACTAAAGGACTTTTTCCCAACTACAGAAACAATAAAATAGGTGAAAAAGCTGGAAAAGGATTTGTGTGAATCAGTTCTAGTTTGAATCATCTAATTTGTTTTGCTTTTAATACCAAGAATATTGTCCTGCAAGTAAATAGACTCAACACAAAACCTAACAGATCTGAGGATACAAGAAAAATAAACCAACTTTTTATTATTACTTTGCCGTACTGCTTGCACATCATTGGCCACACTGTGTTTTCTCTTCATATTACATACACATGGAACAAACAGACTTGCTGTGTCAGCTATGGGGCACAATCAAGGTCACCCCGAAATCTGATCTGCATCCCCCACACATTCCACAGGCTCCTCTTCAAACTAGACATACACACACTGAGAGTCAGTGTGTACACACATGGACATTATTTTACACACACAAACGCGTGAAGCAATTAGAAGTTAGTTCAGAGAATTACTCCAGCGGGGGAGCCTTCAGTCACAGCTCATCAGCAGTTCACTGCATCTTTTAAAATGCTGGTGATGTCTCTCTTTTACAGCGTCTATTAAATGTATTTGTTCATATATGTGAATTAAGGAAACAAATTTAAAAAATATCATTAACAGATTTGTTAAAGAAGACAAAGGTTTTAAATCAATATTTGATCTCTGTGGTAAACATTATGCATTGCACATTTTTGTGCTATACAGTGCCTATAAAAAGTATTCACCCCCTTGGATGTTTCACCCTTTTATTGGCATTATAAATCATGGCTGATATAAGGTGGCGACTGACAAAAACATTTCAGAAAAATACCTCATTTTACAATAATGTCAATTAAATAAAAATAAAAAAGGTGAAATCAGTGTTTGCATTAATATTCACCCCCTTTAGCTCAGTATTTAGTAGATGCACCTTTGGCTGCAATCACAGCACAGAGTCTGTTGGAGGTCTCAGTTAGGCTTGCACATATGGACACTAGAAGTTTACGTCATTCTTCTTTGCAAAACTGCTAAAGCTCTGTCAGGTTGCGTGGGGATCAGGTGTGAACAGTCCTTTTCAAGTCCATCCACAAATTCTTTATTGGATTGAGGTCTGGGCTTTGACTCTGACACTCCAGAACATTCACCTAAACACGTAAACAATTTCTGTGTAGCTTTCGTTGTATGACATTGTCTTGCTGGCAAACAAATCTTCTCCCAAGCCGTAGTTGTCTTTCCGACTGAATAAGATCCAGATATTTTGCGGCATTCATCTCACCCTCTGCCTTAACAATCCTTTCAGGAGAAGCTGCCAAGAAGCATCACCACAGCAACACCACCGTGTTTCACAGTGTGTTTGTGGTGATGTGCAGTTAACGGTAGCCAGTGACTGGTCCTTCCAGACAGAAGTGTCTTTATACTGCAATCACTTGAGACACATTCACTGCACTCAGGTGATTTCATTTCACTAATGTGGCTATGTCTGCTAGCACAAAATATCTAGACCTCTGTTGGATTAGGCCAGTCATTTCAAAGGGGGTGAATATTAATGCAAACACTGATTTTACCTTACACATTTTTATTTAATTGACATTACTTTGTACAAAGCTTTTTTCACTTTGACATTGACATTTGACATGAGATATTATAATGTTTTTGTCAAAGTTGCCAACTTATATTGACCACGATTGATTCATAATGTCAATAAAAGGGTGAAACATCTAAGGGGGTGAATACTTTTTATAGGCACTGTACAAGTATATAAGTTGTGAGTAAGACACAGACAATTAAGATATACATTAGTAGTATCACTTTTACACAGCAAGGTTCAACATGATCATGTTTTGGAATAAGACAACCACATTCTATAAATTTATCCTATACAATTTGTAAATTATTATTATTACTATCAAATAAATAATAAATAAAATAATTTCATAGTAAAACCAGAAAGAAAACTAAACCTAATAATCATCATGTTTAGTTTCTTTCTAGTTTTACTGTGAAATAATTTTCGAGTTGCCGAATGTTGTATGGGATAAAAGGTGTGACACAAAATCAGCAGCAAAAGTGGAAAAGTATCATCCTTCAGATTATCCACAGATACTCTAGTTTCTTCTAACAGTGGTAGTGTTTGGTGTCACTATTAACTGCATCTGCAAGTTGCACTTCACCAGAGACACAAACAATCAATGAAAATACTGTTATATGTTTTTTTTTAAATCAGAAGATAACTGTAAATCAATATAAAACAGACTCACTAATGTTACCAGTGATGAGAATAACAAGAAGTGGTGGCAGGTGAACTTCCTTTCTAGGAAACTGGAAAACTAAACATGGTTTTAAGTGTTCCAGCTGATGCGGATGTAGAGTTTAACAGCAGCACTGCAGCTATTCTACCTGTGAGCTCAGACCTTCACAGAGTGTTCATCACGAACAGAGGAGGACATGAGAGAAAAGAGAGATAAGTTATTCCAGGTGGCCATAATAAATCACCTCCTCCATCTCAAGAGTGCAGTCTGACCCTGAAGGGGTCACAACCAACCTGCAAAGAGCCATACATCCTCCTCCAACCTACTGCACCCTCATCCCTCCTAGCCCCCTAGGGTCTTCAAAGGCCTCTGCCACACAAGACACACACACGTACACGTATTGTACATGCACACACAAGAAAATGTCTGAGATCCACATTCCACACACTCTTCTCAAACTCGGCTGCTATGCCCACACCAGGTCATCTGTTTCCATCATGTAGCTTCCAGCAACCTGTTTTGTGTTTACCGGCTGTGACCAGACTTCCTTTGTGGAGGAGTAAGACATTCACTTTGAGGCTCACACCCGCAAACACCGAATTTATGGATGGAAAACTGTGTGCCATATTGTTCTCCAATACCACCATCAAAATAGTTGTATTGTTATATGTGTCAAATGTATGTGAATACAACAAAGAGCTGCTATACCCACAAAAAATACACATTCCAATACACAGAGGCATGGACAACATTACTTTTGCTACATTATAATAAATGACAGAGAGACATGGACACACACACTTGCATCACTGAGAAGAAGATCATGTGTACAGCATCATATAAACTCGTAAATAACAGAAATGGTTGCATATGAATTAAATCTCTGAATAAACTATGAAAGGTTAAGAAAAGCTGTGACTGAGGGGAAAACTCCTCCTGAGTACATAATATTCAGTCCTGTATAAAAGTGTGTTTCTGCCATGTGAACATTATGTTCACTTTCAATTAAATAAAATACAACACACATACTGAATATCACAATAAGTAGCATCTAAACAGACTCCATATAGCGCTGAACAATCTGCTGTACCTTCAATGATCACATGCACACACAAACTTTCTCTCTCTCTGCCTCTCCCTCTTTCTTTCACACACACGCACATGTACACACACACACACACACACACACACACACACACACACACACTGACACACACTGACACACACTGACACACACTGACACACACTGACACACAGTGCAGGAAGAAATGTTGCAGTTAGGACCTGAATGCTGCTACTGTAGAATGGACAGACAGGTGTGTAGACATAATGTTTTAAAGACGTAACCTGCATGTTTGCTTGTTTTACTGCTGAAACAATGAGTCAATGGACAAATCAAGCAATGTCTCTAGTGCCAGTTTGTCATTTGTCAATTCTTGTGACAGTGACAGAGAAAAAGAGAAGTGGGCAGAGAGCGTGAGAAGAGAAAGTGAATATTTGCCAGCCCCATGTGACTTGCAATCACACTGTCCTGTCTAGTGCACACCCTCATGACAAGACTTGTGACCCCAAGCTAAGTGTCACTATACACAGGGCTAGTTTTACCATTTTATTTACACACAGACACACTTGCCTCACAAACTGTTTGGTGTCTCTGTGTGTAGTTTGAGAAACAATTGATTATTAGCTCAGCTGGATGTCAGTGGAATCAAGGAGCAGCTCTAAAGTGTCCCATCAAACTATGCTATCCCATCCCATCCATTCGTTATCAGCCCTCAAAATCAACTCAACTGTGAACTATTTCACACTGAAATGTCTTATTTCATTATTCCGCTAGGGAACACAGAACAGATTTGGTCCTGATTTGTATATTTTACATGTTATAGTTGAAGCTGTAGTGAGGTTTGCTGGAGAACAGACAACACTATCTGCATGTGGCAGCCATTCTTCTCTTTCCTTCATTATTCTCCTTCCATTGTTGAGCGGGAAGACCAAATAAAATATGTAGTGTGAATTGACAGGTTGTACACTCCAGTTGTAAACAACTATTGATAGCTTATCACTTTTACAATTAATAAATTTATCATTGCCTGGCAAAATGGCAAAATGCTAAAATGCCCATCACAAGTTCCCACAGATCAAACTTCGTAAACATATTTATCCAACGCATTTCTGATATGACTGATAAAGTAATTAATTGCATTTATGCAGTGGAGCTTTTCTTACTGCAGAGGCTGTAAAACATGATGGTTGCTCTCAGCATCTGGACAGAATGAAAACAGCATATGTGCAATAAAAAGCTAAACTTGGCTGGTACTTTTCTTACGGGGCTGCAGAATTAGCACAAATCACTTGTGCATCAAGTGGCTGTTGTGTGAAGCCCAGTTCCTGCAATAGTCTACAACTCTTTTCATTCTAATGTCAGCAACTGAATACGCAGCCTGTGTGCGGACACAAATATCAATACCAAATGCCAGTGGGCCAAAGCAGGCCTCCAAGCTGGGGAGTTATTTTAGTTTTCAAGGGTCACAGCAGAGACACTGACAGGAAACTGCTCCACTGCAGAGAAACCAAATCACAGTGCTATGGAAGTTTAGAACAGGCACAAAACATATATTTAAATGTTTACCTTTATTTATTTTGGGTAGTCTCGCCGAGTCCAACCTCTATTTTACAGGATCACTCTGATCGTGTTGATTCAAATTGTTATTCAAATATGTTATTCAAATTGTTATTGTGTGTAACATTACAAACCCAGCCAGAACTGCTGACATCTGCTTGCATAAGGTAAATAATGCATCTACAATCAAATCACTTAGATTTATATCCTGCAAATAAAATTCTGATAATTAACAAAGGCAGCTTATAGGAAAATCTTCTCCAAAGCGAGGATACAACATGGAGCCTAGGAAGCTGAACTACATTTGCCTCTGAGCACAGCTGCAGTGTGACAGCAGTGATAATCTTCCCATCTGACCTACTGCTGGCTTGTTACAGGTGTAACCTAATTTGATGTGACTGGCTTTTACATGACTCACTGATCACCACTTGTTCAGAGCTCATACTGATGACATCATCCACCGTCGCATGTTCCCCTCCAACCACACACAGGCTGATTGACTCAGATAAATAATATGGTTTGGTGAAATGTTTCCTGGACCCGTGCTGTAAAATAAAACTGACTCAGAACACTCCTTTAAGCTGGTGGCTTTCATTTGAAAACTGTCTGAATGAAAACAATGTATTTAAACATAACGACTACCTCTGAGGCCAGGACGGCTCAAAGCTTGACTACAACTTTCCTAGATGGATTTCTGGTCTTGCTGATAAAAGTGAAAACAAATGACTGTGTAGTCATGTGAGTACAGGTGCACCACTACAGATACATATTTTTCCTGGTGTTCTCTGATTGAGTTGTGACGCAAATGCAAGTCAGCACAGGTTATTAGTAAATTATTATATTCACCAGTACTAGTTATCCAGGACAATCACAAGTATCAGTACTTCAGTTAGGTGTGCATGCAGTTGATCATACTCGGTGATCATAACATTTATTAGTAATACACACATGCATTTCAGTACCAGAAGCTATTTTATTACTGCATAGAATAGGTCAACACATATCACCATGACTAAGGAGGGACTGGGCTGCAGTCTCATTAACAACACACAGAGCTAACACATACAGACCACAGACAAAACTAGATAATATAGTTTTCATAATGAATTGTTTACAATGAGCTGTCTGTGTAACTCTCTCTCTCACGCACACACAGTCAAGTTAAAGCTAACTCCACCTGCCACTCCATCCACACCTCACAGAAAAACATCCCAGCCATTTCTGATTCATTGCAAGCAGTAACTTGTACTCAAACTCAACATCAATAACACCTCGACTACTACGTTTAACGGCACAATAATCTACCTAAGCTAAATGACTTTCTGGAAATGCTATTGATCCTCTAGCAAGCGGAGTAGCACCTGTGTGTCCATCGTTTCCAAAGACAGACGTCAGCTGCGAGACCACCAACGCGTTAGCCCCCTCGCTTGGTAATAAACTGTAAAGATGCGATTTATCCTGTGGTGTATTCTAATTGTTTTTACCGAAGACTCACAAAATCAGTCACGTTTACAACTCACAATAATCAATTTGACGCCGCGAGACCTGAATCCAACGCCAGCCTTCCTCACAGAGTGAAGGGCTCAGTTCGTGACTAGCAACCGAACTAGAAAATACCGGTCGGCTAGCGAATCAAGCCTTGTTAACGCTAAAGCGGGATAATCTCCAGGCTCCACATAAAAGAAACACACAGCATCCATGTTGGTTTGCTAGTGCACAGCGATATGCCTGGTTTGAATAAGTCAGCTAACGCTAGTATTTAGCTCGCCAACTAATCCAAGGGCAGCTAAGCTGACTAACGTTAACGTTACTAACTCCGAGTATTTCTTACCTTTTATAAACCCGGAGACCGTAGCTTCAGTTTTTCCTTTAAGCGAAGCGAGTTTTATAATATTCGCATCCCACTTCGGCTTCCCTTTCCACCGCTAAAGCATTCAAACAGCCGGTAGTAGAGCCAGCGAGCTAACGGCTACACGGAGCGAGCTGTCAATCCGAGCAAAGCGGTCACGCGGAATCCGTCCCACTGTTCCTCTGCGCGCCCCCGTTGACAGTAGGCGCGCGCATGACCTAACAGGAAGTCGGCTACGTTACTAGCAAGCGACGTCAAAGAAGGAAAAACTTGGTAGCCAAAGCTAAAAGTCTACTACCGCAACTTCAGGTATTTGAAAAATAATTCATTAATAAACTTCGTTAAGTTTAATAGAGTGGTGTTCAAATGCGTGTCTGTTTAAATGTAGCCGTATTTCTAAAGTTTGAATGACCGGTTGGATCGAACGTAGCGTTAACACTTTGGCTTCTGTCGCTCATCGGTTTAGTCAAGTCATGGGCTAACGTTAGCATTGACAACTAGCACGTCTAGTCCGAACTCGGTACAGCTAGCATGTCTAACTAGTTGGCTAAGTGCTGCTTTTGTTAGGTTCGTTCTTTGAAATTAGCAACAAAACTTTTGGAAGCATTTGGGTTGGCTAAGTGACACGCTATAATGTCCTAACTTGCGAAAAAGCTGCGAGGAAAAAATTCCATTTGCCTCCAGACGTTAACCAATTATGTTATACGTTAGATTAGCTAAAGTATAACTAGCTAACATTACTTTAACCTTTGCTTGGGTGACGTTAACTACAGATAGAAAGTTATTTGCATTTCATTTAAGTGGTAACTTTAACATGTGTTTATCAGAGTAGGTTATTAAGGCTACATTTGTAATGCCAAACTGTTGAGAACAATACGAAGTTATAATTTAAAAGGACGTGGCAAAACTTTATTTATTTTTTGAGTTAAATGATCTGTTTGCTGTTTCTAATGTTGACTTCTCACACCATTAATAATCTTTCTTTGCCTCCAGTGTTGAGGCCTGTTTACGAAAAGACCTGAAGATGTCGTCAGGTGCTCTCTTTCCAAGCCTGGTCAGCGGCTCCAGGGGAAGCTCCAGCAAGTTTCTGGTGGAGTTTCGTGCTGGCAAAATGACTCTAAAGGGAAAAGTAGTGACGCCGGACAAACGCAAAGGAACGGTGTACATCCAGCAGTCCGACGACTCTTTGATTCACTTCTGCTGGAAGGATAGGACCACTGGCAATGTGGATGATGTGAGGAACTTCTACTGAACTTTGTTTGAGTAGATTTACCAAAAGTTGTTAATAATAGTAATATTTGAGGAAATTTCTACAACCGTCCAGATCTGGAAATTGATGTTCCACTTCCAGTGCGTGACAGGTGTAATAACTTACAGTTTCTTAAATTCAGATTAGAGGTGCACAAATTAAAACAAATCTGTAAACCTAGCAGGAGTGACTTAAAGAGAATTTACCACTAACATGTTATCATTAAATAAGTATAATCCTGATCAGTCAGCTGATCAGTCTCCTAGTCTGGAACCTCTGCTTAGTGCTGCAGTCTTATAGCATCAGATTGTGTTGTTCATTAGTGTTGCTACAGAAATAATCAGACTGTCACAGCTGGTGTGATCACACTTTCTTGAACGTTAGCATGACGGCAGTTACTTTTTTTAGACAAACACATTCTCCAGATACCAACGAGAGAAAAGAAGACAGTGATATCACCACAGTGCGCCTTTTTTAATGTTGCTTTGTATTCTGTATTTTCACATAAGCAGTTCTCATAAAAATCAGTGCACACACATGGAATCATAAGTTAGCTGAACGTCCACACAGTTAGCAAGATGTTTTCACGTCGGACCTGCAGTAATGTGGCTGCACAGCACTATGTCATCATGTTTATCACAGTTGATGTACAAAGCTTCAACGTGTTTAAGGTAGATTTCTACCTTTCTACCTCCCTCCTTCTCTTGGCCTAGTGGTCTGCAGTGCACAACTGAAACATAAGGAGGACATTCACTGTGCATAGGTTAACAAGTTATTTTAGGCTTTAGCTAAAGGAAGTGGAGAACAGATTTACTGGTCCCACTGGTTTACAAACCATATGGAGATGTGAGGTTTTGTCAGATTGCACTTTGCACTTGCCAAATTTGTCAGATGGAAAATGGAGCACAGACAGACTGCTGAGGTTGAAAGAGCAGAATCACTTCTACTGATTAACAGTGATTGCTGATTGTATTTTTTTTTTTTTACAATCAGCATTACTAGTCAACCTAATCACCATTTGGCACAGTCAGAGCAACTGCTGTGCTTTTCTAATGTCTTCTGTTTCCTTCTTATTCCAGGACCTGATCATCTTCCCTGATGACTGTGAATTCAAGAGGGTGAACCAGTGCACCACAGGACGTGTCTATGTGCTGAAGTTTAAGGCCGGGTCCAAGAGACTGTTCTTCTGGATGCAGGTGAGAGGGAGACGCTCCTTTCAAAGAGAGGAACCTAAGAAATCTGTTCCCATTTGTGTCCATGCAGATGGTTTGTGGTAAAAATCAAGTGTGAGGCGACCAGTGATGAGCAGACGAGATAATTACAGCACATCGAGCATCACATAGTTCTGTAGTCAAATGAAATTGTAGTCATTTCTGCACTCATACAGCTTTACTTTAAATAACACTTGGTCATACTTCCCAAAAAAATTTCCACAAACTAAAACAGTCGGTATCTATCCTTTAATTTTCAGTGGCGTGTGTAAAATCATATCAGCTTACTGTGATTTTATTTTGGATTTTTGATGTTGTTAAATTGTGTGGAGATTTGAGTTCAAAGAATTCCGTCTTTCCCCATTTCCATTAGGAACCCAAGACTGACAAGGATGAAGAGTATTGTCGTAAGGTGAATGAGTACTTAAACAACCCTCCCATTCCCGGAGCACCTGGAAGTGGAGGCGGCAGCGGCCATGAACTGTCTGCACTCGGAGGAGAGGGGGGGCTGCAAAACCTGCTGGGAAATATGAGCCACAACCAGCTGATGCAGTTGATGGGCCCAACAGGACTGGGTGGACTGGGTGAGCAGACTGGATTTACTGTAACTCACCCACCATCATAACAGCTCAGAGAGCTCAGATCAAAAACAATAATCAAAACTAAATCCCACGTTGAAATGTCATTGTCACCGTTACTGAATCTGCCACTGACTTTGATCTGTGCTCTTGACATCTGATTAAACTCTGTGACTTAATGTCACTGTAACTGAAAAGCCTGTAGTCTTTTACCTCAGCGTGCAGATCTGATAAATGAGTTAATTTATTAATTAATAAGAAGCTGATCAGTGGATGTTTTTTGATTTGTTTGGATTTGCTCAAGTAGGTCTGGGAGCTCTAGCAGGACCAGGACTTGCCAACTTGCTGGGCAGCGGAGGACCAGCCACCAGCAGCTCCTCATCCAGGTGAGATGTTACTACACATACACATTTCCTTCACAGCCTCACTGTTTGTACATAATCGACAATGGGAACATATTATTTTTAGTAACATTGTTAATGATTATGGAGTTTATTAAATTGTGTCCTCTGTCTGTTTCCCTCCTCATCTCAGCTCTCGTAGCCAATCAGCTGCAGCCACACCTTCATCAGCCTCCAGACTGAGCTCCTCTCAGACACCGACTCCTGCCCCTGTGACCCCTGCTGCTTCAGCTGTGGCACCTACTAGTGGTGCTCCCTCAACTCCAGGTACTGCCTACATATAGTTCATTGTAGTCTCTATTTATGAATCAGTCTAAATATAGTTTTGCCTGTTAACACGCTCAATTGTTGCAGCTTCCGAGATCCAGCTCAGTTTTGTGAATATTATGCTGAAATAGAGTTCCAGTCATCACAAGTAATTTCTTTGCGTTCCTGTTTGCAGCCCCAGCTCAGACACCAGTGGCCCCAGCCTCTGTTGGAAGCCCAACCCCCCACCAGCCCATTCAGCTCAGTGACCTTCAGAGCATCCTCGCTACCATGAATGTCCCTGCAACAGCATCTGCTCAGGGTCCAGCAGGTGAGAGACAGTCTGAGGCTGAGTGAAAACCTGCAGCACCAGTGATGCAGGACAGGCAGGCTTATCTTTATCTAATCATCTGGCAGACGCTTATTCTTATCCACAGCGACTTTAAATGTGAGGCAGCAAAAACTGAGACTGAGAGCAAATATTGAAGAAAAAGTGCTATAAGAAGAGGAGTTTAAGTTTCACACACAGTGACAGTGCAAAAGAAATTATTATTATTTTTGTTAAGGAAATTAAGTAGTTTCAGAAGAGTTGCTTTCAACTGTTTTTTAATATTGTGAGGGAGCTAAGTGTGAGTTTAGTTCTTTACATCATTTATTAAAAACTAAAAATGCAAACATAATAAAATAAAGTCAAATAAATATAGATTATGAAGAAATAAATATATAGATTGTAATGTCTGGGATCAAGTTCATTACAAGCATCAACGAAAACCAACGGGGTGTCATCTCTTCTATGTTTAGTGGACCTTGCGAGCGTGTGCACCCCAGAGATGATGGCTCCCATTCTAACTAATGCTGAGGTCCAGCAGAGGCTGCTGCCCTTCCTTCCATCTGGAGAAAGTTTGCCTCAGAGTGCTGAGGAGATCCAGAACACACTCAGCTCACCTCAGTTCCAGCAGGTAGGATGGACGGCAGTCATCCATCCTTTCTTATTTTATAGTGTGTATAGGTGTGACTGCTGCAGCTTGTCATTGTTGACTGGGATTCATCTCTCCTTTAGTCCATGAGTATGTTCAGCAGTGCCTTGGCCTCCGGGCAGCTCGGCCCTCTCATGAGTCAGTTTGGTCTGCCAGCAGAGGCTGTGGACGCTGCTAACAAAGGAGGTGAGACAAACACACACGCAGTGGCTTTGTATTCACTACATCCTGGGATGTGAAAAACAAAATGGCATTCCACTGCTACTCAGCTTTAGTCAAGATGAAGATAGTTAGTGGAAACTGACAAAGCAGTTTGCAGTTTCTAATATGTCATTTGGCTGCTGGAGTTTTTCAGTATTTTCTGCTGTTCAAATCAAAAACTGTGAATATCTGTGTTCAGGATAAGGTCACAGCACTTCCTTTGAAGCAGGCACTATTTTACATCAGGAGTGGTAACCCAGGATGTCTTTTTTTTTTTTTTTTTTTTTTTTTGTTAAAAGTTTTTCTGATGTACCTATTTCTGTTGTTTATTAAATACTCGTCTCTTGGTGTATTTGTGTCCTTGTCAGACGTGGAGGCGTTTGCCAGAGCCATGCAGGCCAGCAAAGGAGACCCCAAACAGAAGAAAGACGACGACGAGGACATGAGTCTGGATTAGAGCTTTCAGAGAGCCTCAGTCGAATGTGGTTCCTTCTTTACTTCAGTATTTGTGTCTTCAGTAATGTCTTAAAACTTTTACACCAAAGGCAACACTCAGGATGAGCACACAGGGTTAGCATAGAGCCAAGATAGGCTAGTTTTTCACTGTGACCATGCAACTGTTTGACCCGACTGTCCCCGACTCAGAGAGACGTCTGTAACAACATAGGAGGACTGAGCCTTTGTTTTCTTTCTGTATTTCTGTCAGAGCATGAAAAAGCTCTTCACAATAAACTTTAGCACAAAAACTATTTGACTCAAGTTTTGCTTTTGCGACTGGGAAACAAACACTGACAACAGTTTGTGAGGGGAAGCTTTATTTGAAATAGAACACATAGGGGCTGGTTGTGAGGGGGAGGGACAGCTTATTCATTCTGTGAGATATTTGTAAAATCAGTGATATTACATACAAGCTTCACACATTTGGTATGAGTTTACATTTGACAGTAGACATCAGAAACAGACTGCGACCTGGACATAAGCTGATATAGGACAGGTGAGCATGCTGTCCCCTGTGACACTTTCAAATCCATTACATTGACTGGAAAGTTCCACTAGTGTCCTTCAGTTTGGGTTTAACGTCCCTGAATGTTGGATGCTGGATCCTGGATGCTGGAGCTTTGACACAAAACTTGGATGCTGATTATTTCATAGGACACAGCATTATTACACAAACTGACATCTGGAAAAGACAGTATGGTTTTATGTGAGGACAAACTGTCTCTAGAAGAAAGTTGACCCAGCTTTATCATATAGAGCAGAGGACAAAATGAAAGTGTGTCTATGTCCAGCTCTCCACTGACAGATGAGTCCTCATCCCTGTTGCAGGCTACATCTGCCTGAGGATGCTGCTTGTACATTAATGTTCAGTGTCCTGACTCAGTAGGTATTCTCTGCACTGTCTGCTAGAGATACACAATACACAACTGGATACATCGTGCTCTTGATTTATGTGTTTGGAGATGAAGGACAAATGGACACCAGTTATTTTAGGAACAGAACCTGTGTTTTCAGTTACATGTTTTATCATGGATGAATGATTTTAAGGTTCATATCTGACATCTTGTACCAGTTGCATATATTAGTGCATCTCTATGTGCAGACTTGTCACTGTTGTAGCACAAAAACAAAACTAATATTACATTGATAAAAAGAAAATAGAAAATATAATTCTTTAATGAAAATACAAAATAAATATTAATATATTTTAAATTAGCTACAGTAACATGACACCCACCACCAGTAATTTGCAGTTGGGGAATATAAGGATAAGACTGAGTGTGTGTGTTGGGTCTAGATGAGCGGGCAGCCCTGCGTCCCCACAGCTCCATGCAGTGCGAGTGGTTTGGACAACATGACCGGTCTGTGGTTAACTGTCGCGTGGCGGATGCAGCCATGGAAGGCTGGCAGGTCAGTGAGCAGGCTGGGATCTGTGATGCTGTCTGGAGGACAGAGAGAAGAACAGAGTGTTATACAGAAAAAGAAAGTGAATGAGAGGTTGTCGTTTAGCGACTGTTAACCAAATGTACAGCTGGTAAATCCAACCAGATGCCTGATAGTGTAAATCTCAATCTTGAGCTTGCTGACCAAGAGACTGAGCTCACTGTTTCTTTTTGTGCCTGCTGGTGTAAAAAAAGGCCACTGCAACTCAGGGAGACAGCAATGAGCTCACTGCAGTAGAGTGGGACTGAGACAAGACACACAAAGGTGGAATTTATGCTAAACTCACAGTACAAGTGTCCTCAAACACAATGTGTTTTTTACTTTTACAAAAAGCACAGACTGACTGCTAGGTCTGTGGTGTCACTTATCCAGGTCATGGTCTTTCCTGGACTGGATGTTTGTAGTGCTGCTTCGTTGACTGGGCTTGAAACTGCCAAGGGAGAGATGGACATCAGGACTGGATTTATTTCCAGTCCTAGAACTGAGGTGAAAACCCTCAGAAAGCACTAATGGAAAAACTAACCGCAAACACCTGGTTATCAGCCCCTTCTCTAAAGAGCACAGCCATGTCCTGGCACTGGCAGCAGGATGATGATGGAGTTCTGAAAGAGTTCTGCTTGTCCCAAATCACATTCAACGCCAACCAGCCACTTGTAACAGTCACTTGTATGAGCAACACGTCACTACACGAGTGACAGATTGTTGTTATTATACAACATAGTGTAAGGGCCAATAAAATGTATTAAACAGAAACAATTGATTCTTTCTATGTAAAAATGTCAAACATGTTGTGGTGGGTTTTCTGTTAGCTGATTAAAACTAACTATAAGTCATGACTTGTCTTTTATTTTCTTATTTTATTACTTTCTGCCATTTTATAGACCAAACTATAGATTATAATGTTCAGTTTAATCTGAACATTAAGGGTGAACATGATCACCCAAACAGACTGAAGCCTCAATAGGAAAATCATTGAAGCTCCACATCAACAACTTAATTAACAACAGTAGTTGTGATTACATCTCTGCAGTGTAAATACATGTCATATGGTGCAGGGTAGTTACTGGTATCAACACTATCACTTCAGGATCTACTAAGGTTCCTCATGGACATGTTATTAAATATTCATAAGTGAATAATTACACTGCACAGAAACCGGATCAGGAGAAGAAGGCCTGACAAGACTGCATGTGGCACTGTGAAAACACAGGTTTGTTTGTGTTAGTGTGTGTGTGCACTCACCAGGGATCCCTCCAAGGTAAACAGTCTCTTTGGCCCCTGTAGACCGGCTCTGTTTGGGGCCAACGCTCTGCTCGCTGGCTGCATCCACCTGAAGCTGGAGAATGTTGTTCTTCTTCACGACTGGAGGCACACACACACACACGCACACACACACACGCACTGTGTTCAGCTTTTGTTTTTTGTTTATTAGCTTCTTTTACTTTGGCTGAAAGAACCTCACCTCTCCTTGCCTGAGGACCAAAGTCAGGTGTTGGTCAGGTGATGTCCCAGCATGCAACAGCAATCCAGAGTCAG